>CAUOQF010000249.1:0-18354 GCA_963457715.1 Argyresthia albistria | reverse complement strand
TCCAAGCCGCATGCTCTTGTCATGATAGATCCGAGAATGCCTGCATTGATGCTCATTGTTTTAAACGATGCGACAATTGGTAAACACAAACACGCAAAAGAAATCAACTAAATAAACTAGGTACTTGTTTCGATCTCAATTATTCGGCAAGAAATGTTTTTGTTTCAATTTAAACAAAGTAATGTAACGTTGTTGTTTTGTTTTATCTTGTTAGTTTTTATGTCAAGTAGGTAGGTAACCACAAACAGGGGGGCCAAAGTGATTTTTCGTGCTGTTTCTTGGTAACTAAACTAATCCGGTTGATTATACAACCATTTGGATATAAATGAATTGAATTAACTTCGGTACTAATATTTGTCCAGAGCTCAGGGATACCTGTAAATGACGTTCATTATTCTGGCTCTGTTTCGATGTACGGTTAAGCCCAATATGATGGATGAGTCTGCCACATAGAACTTCTCCGGGCATTGTGAAACTCCGGGCATTGGGCTGTTGCCACTGTTCACTGTTGTGGATCAGATCCTGTACCTCAACAAATGGCTTAATCCTTCACCCAACAGTGGGTGCCGCTGCCTGGACAGATATTTGGCAGTCTTTGTTAAAAATCCTTCAGCCTCTTTGCGACGTTACCTTCTCGAGCATGTGGTACACGTCTCCGAGCTCCACGCCGGGGTACGGCGACAGACCGTACGTCGCTATCTCCCACAGCAACACGCCAAATGCCCACACGTCGCTCTTTGTGCTGAACGTGTTGTACGCAAGACCCTCGGGCGCCGTCCACTGAAAATGACGGGTCAGTTTATTATAACATTTACATACGAGCATTCTGGCCCCACACTAGAATACCCTGGGTCGTGGGTAGCAGCGAAGGCACAGACATGTTAACATTCAAAACTTGGGGTTTTTTTCTTCCTGCCCAGATGGGATTCGAACCCGGGACCTGTCGCTTGGGGGGTCTAGTAAGGAAAGCTAGATTTTAGCGAGACTATCAAAGCGTTCGGCTTCAATTTGACATTGACTATAGCTCGACCGCCGTAAAGACGGCCGTCACGTAGATCCGAGGGAGCCTGATGCAGTAGACATAAGGTCGACTTAGATCAAAGCGAGCTTCGAATTACGGCGGTAGAGCTATATGAGTATCTTCATTGGCAGTCTATGTCTATGACTATGCCCAGTAGTGGATTGATGTGAAATATAATGATGATGTTTGGGTTGGAGTGTAGATAAGGGGGCGCCAAGGAAAAAAACTAAAAATTAGGGTCTTCCGCCCCCTTATCGACACTCTGACCGATGCTTGATCGTGACTGCTGTATTGCTTAAGTTATTGACACAGTTCAGCATTTTTTGCGTGAATGAGAAAAGACTTGACCAAGCGGTTGAAAGCGGAGGCGATTAGTTATTTTGTACGAAATTGACCCTTGTGTAGTGCAAGTTCGTACACAACACAATTCGCCACCGCGGACGCCACCGCGGACGCGAGCTGAAAGCGTTGCTTTGGCCAAGCCAACAAACATCCAAACAAACACTTTCTGCTATTTGGGAAGCGACACGAACTAAAATAATTAAACTAATTAAAATTCAGTGTTTGAAAATTTAATCTGTGGCCACTGCGCTTGAGCTGTCAGGTTTAGGGTTGTCAGTTTAGTGCCTTTAGTTTAGTGGTTTTGACACCGCCCAAATAGCACCTTCCGAATATATAATATTAGTGGTATTCGGGCAGTATCCGCAAGCGGGAGGCACATGACGGGGTGGTTGATGATGAAGATCATGATGATTGTTTCAAGTAAAACTCAGTTAGATAATATAGCTCTCAGGTTTATTCGTGTTTCTCAGTTTGTCCGCCACTGAATCATAATATTATTTCTGTCTTGTCTGTCCAAGTCAAGTATTACATACACATACATACATACAACATACATAGCGTCACCTTTTCCTATACGGGGTGGCAGAAGCACAAGTGCTTTAACTTTTAGCCAGTGCCAGTGATTCAATACTCCATTTTTGCACGACAGGGGGCTAGCCCATCTAAATTGACTCCCCGCGGACTTTGGACGGACGGTTGTGTAGGTACCTATTCAAACATCCGTCAGCCAGCTGGCCGGCAAGCGACACTGAGAATGATGATGGTTGTTTAGCAAAGGGGAAGTATAAATACCTTGTACTGGTGCGGGTCAGCTCCAGGGATTTTGGGAATAATGCAGATTAAGGCACTTCATGATATCACTTTTCTCTATTTCTCAGAGACAGCCGAAAGGGGGTAGGGTGGGATAGGAGGGGAAAAGGATGGCGGATCTCCCGGTTCACCAAACACTTGTGATCACTCGTCCATTTAATTAGTGTTATTTGAGAGCGGCTGTACCTTGATGGGAAACTTGGCGCCGACGTGCGCGGTGTAGGTGTCGTCGCGCATCAGCCGCGCCAGCCCGAAGTCGGCCACCTTCACCAGGTGGTTCTCTCCCACCAGACAGTTGCGCGCAGCCAGGTCGCTGGGGGAAACTCGTGCCCATTAAGGGCTACTCACGATGCAATCTGTCTCGCGATTTGTTGCTGCAACTTGTATTTCTCTCTCTGTCAATCTTCCTGTTCTGTCCTTCTCTAGCGGTTGCAAGGCAGTTGCCTTCTATGAGTTGCAGCGACAGATTGCAAGCCAGGTTGCATCGTGAGTAGCCCATTAGGCGACTACGCGATTATAACAAGTTCGCGTGCATTTTAGGGCTCCGGAACATGCTATCCGTTTCCCAAAACACCCGTTCCCAATAACAGTGTCTTTAAACGCCGTTTCTCATATGATCCGTATGTTTGGCACACCCGTTTCTAATTGCATCCGTATGCCAAAATATTCGTATGTCATGACATAATACATGACACCCGTTTACCCAAAAGACCCGTTTCTGAGTACACGCTAAAATTATTCCCGTTGAAAGACTTACTTATTATTTGTGACGGTAAAGTAAAAGGGACCACTTCATATGAGTTGGGAAAGAGATATCAAGCCAAACATATATTTTGAAAAAAAAAATTGGTTGCCTGCAAAGTCGGTATACGGGCGAAAGTTTTACGTGACAACGACT
Organism: Argyresthia albistria; assembly: GCA_963457715.1. Classification (NCBI taxonomy): domain Eukaryota; kingdom Metazoa; phylum Arthropoda; class Insecta; order Lepidoptera; family Argyresthiidae; genus Argyresthia; species Argyresthia albistria. Next base: position 15,283 of record CAUOQF010000249.1, on the reverse strand, counting down.
TTGAGTGGTAAAATAATTTTAATGTGAATATTCATTCGTATAGTAGGAAGAAGGATGACTCTCGCTCTGTCTCTCTCGCTCTTAGGCGGGCTAACTGTGCTCGAGTGGAAGGGACGCGTGCCTTTCACTTTTTATGTCTGTCTCTCTCGCTCTTAGGCGGGCTAACCATGCCCGAGTGGAAGGGAAGCGTGCCTCTCACTCGCTCTCATTGTGAGCGCATAACGTGAGCGGAGCGTAACGCAGTTTCTTGAAGTGTCACCCGGCAAACCAATTTATAAGACGTTGTCACGTCAAAAAAACACATTCTGGGAAACACATATGTCGGGAAACGCATTATTTAGGAAACGGTAGTGACGGGAACGGATGTTTTGGGAAACTGATAGCATTGTCCGAAAGGAATTACAGTCATACGAATCCGCGATCATAAATATTGATGACGAATAGGTGTCCACTTAACGACGCGCCTTTCATATGCGAATATGGAGAGCTGGGCCCGAATTCTACTGTACACAAGCATACCACAAGCCTGGCACAAGCTTCAATACGACGCATTTGGTATTCTACTAAAACCGGAATCGCAATTCACAAGCGCCAGCCTGACGCCAGCCTACTGTCCGACAGTAGAATACGAAGTCTGATATGTGCAATAAACATATACGGAAAAAAAATACGAAAAATGCGTCGTTGCTTGTACTTTAAACGCAATGGTTTCAGTTAACATAATTCTAGGTGGCGCTAATATTAGAATAAATCCTATATATCTTAGCGCCATCCCGTGGTATTTGCAATTTTTCGATGGTGCGCTGCACCAAGAGATTAGTGGGCTATTCTTGAGGTGTCAAAACCACTCAACTAGTTTACGCCGGTGTGTCATATTTTGTTCTAGGTGGTCTATCTGTATTAGTATAATATTATAGTATCTGTGGTAAAGCGATGCGCGCGCACTTGTTTTAAGTCGCAGGGTCACTTTTGGCGACTTGAGCGGCGAGGCCTTATGGCCTGCAGCAAGCAGGGGGCTACCATGAGGCACGCCACTCACCTCAGTCGCGCATTTTGTCAAAATCAATGCTCGCAAGTATGGCGAAACGTCATTAAGTCGCGAAATTAGACATTTATACGCGACGCGAGGTGAGTGGCGTTGCCTCATGCCCCGCAGGTTTAGAAAATGTTGAGAGCAACAAGCGTATAGCGTAGTCACCGGTGTATGAAGCTGCGGCTCTCCAGATAGCTCATGCCGCTGGCGATCTGCGTGGCCATGTACATGAGCACCACGGCGTCCACGGAGTCGCGCGCCGCTCGCAGGTACTCCAGCAGGTTCCCGCGCGACATGAACTCCGTGATGATGTAGAACGGCGGTTCGCGAGTGCACACGCCGAGCAGCTGCACGAGGTTCGGGTGGCGCATCTCCTTCATGATGCCGGCTTCTTCGAGGAAGTCTTTTAGCGCCATTGTGTCGTCCTGTGTTGAGGATTGAGATATTGAGTTGTATTTTTTTTATAATAGTTTTACGGCTATGGATATTGCAGCCTCTTTAACGAATTACTTTGAGAAAAAATGGTTTTACCTCAACGTCATTTTCAAAGACCTAGCTATCTGTAGACACCCCACACATATAGGTTTGATGAAAGAAGATATTTTTGGTGTCAGTTCCTTGTATGGGAGGCCCCCTAAATATTTTATTTTTAATTTTTTTGTATAAAAATCGTAAAGCGGTTCACAATCTACATACCAAGTTTCAACTGTTTAATCTTAATTGTTTTGAAATAAAGTTGCTGTGACATACGGACGGACAGACAGACAGACTTGACGAAACTATAAGGGTACCTTGTTTTCTAACGGAACCCTAGAAAGAAAGATTTGATGAGGTAAGAACACATTTCTTCCAGAGTACCAAGGATAAAGACAAACAATATTGGGGTTTACAATGTGTATTGCAATAAAATACTTGAATACTACTTGAATAATACCTTTTCAATGAATCACATTACATATTATTATGCTCTCATACTATAACAAAACTTGTTTCTAATATCTACTCTAACGGTGTTAATGTGAGCAACCAGTGATCACAACACAAGCATTTTAAATGCTTAGCTGGTTGTTGAACTGCTGTATGAAAATAATGAAGCCTCTCTGTATAAATATAAGTTCTTGTGATACACTTTTGTGCTGTAAGATTTTATGAATAAATAAATTATTATTATTATATTATCAATGAAACCAATTTGAAAGGGATAGCAATATTTTCCATGTTCCGGATGAGACGTTAAGTTGCAGGTCCCGGCTGCTATCGCTACTCGTTGGTAGTAGTCGTAAAGCTGTGTCAGAGCAGGGGCCCTGATAGGGCAGCTTGATATCTTCTGCCAGTCGGGTAGGCCATTCACCCGACTACCCTCCACTAACCCGCACTGAGCCAGCGTGCTGGAATACGGCTCAATCTTACTCATATCCGGGTAAAAGCCTGTGCCCCTCATTGGGTACACTAATGGGCTACATTTACTTTGCTACTTAAATATTCAATGACACCAAATTGATAGTGATAGCATTATTTTCACGTAACACATAATTTTTCGTAGCCTGTAATGTGTCCCACTGCTGGGCGTCCCCATTTCGAGCCCACACATCTCTAGTCGGTGCTAGATTGACCCACTCTGGTTCGAGCGTGTCCAGGTTTTTTTTTTTAAACCCATGATTTTAACATTTTTAACCAGTTATCACCTTGAGCGTCTTGACCGCGACGGTGATATTCGAGCGCTTCCACGCCGCCTCGTACACGTCGCCGTACTGCCCGCCGCCGAGCCGGTGCTTCATCACGATGTCCGTGCGATCGATCTCCCAGTGGTCGGGCGGCGCCAGCGGGAACACGGACGGCTTGTCCCGCTTCGGCGCCGGGTACAGGAGCTGGGTCACCAGCCCGTCGCCCGCCACCGAGTGGTGGTGGACGAGCTCCGCTAGGGAGCAGAATTGCGCTTCTACGCTCACGAACACCTGGCACAACATGCGAAGGGTTGACATAACATATACTCTGTGCGCGGAGCAGCTAGACTAACATTATAGCTGGTGGGTTGCCGGTTTAGGGTATACAAAAATAGTGTTGTAGTCACAGTTGCCAATTCATTCGTTACGATTATTCGAATAATAATTCGAGTTGTTTAATTATTACGTATAATAAATTTGTTGTTTAAGTTGTTGTAATAATCAGCTATATTTTACGAGAGCTCTTTTTTACGAGATTGAGCTTTCACAAAAAAAATGCTGTGTTACGGTGCAGTGTTAAATGAGTATCTAACTCTCAAAGCATACTTTTTTGTGTACCTTTTTGTTGGTACGTTTACCCATCTAAATAATTGCCATTGATTCTGCGCCAACTTCATATTTCTCTAATCGAAACAAAGTAAAACGGAGTAAAGTAAAAAAGAGCGAATCCAACTGTCATTTTGTCCACCTGCTCCGCGCACAAAGTTTAGTGACATGGGCAATTGTGACCACTTTTAGCCAGTTATTCAATACTCCATTTGGGAAAGGTTATTTTTCGTGTATTCCTTTGGGAATTATTTCCATGACTCTTCAGATGCATACCTTCAGACTTTCACCTTCGACACATCTCAGCTCTTATTGTGAAGTAAATAATCTCCAACCGTACACAACAACTTGAACCATGTCATATAAGGAACAAATTATTCTTCATTGGCCTGCTTGCTCTCGACGACTTCAATAAAAATTCCTAATTCGCAACTGGTTGCGAATGTCAGTTGCGAAAACGGCCGGAAGGAAATGTACGGCGCGTCCAGCTCTGGCAGGCAACTTCTACTATGAAAACCCTGCCCAATAGCTTTACAGCTTTGCAACGATCTTTTGGCGTGCGATGATAGGTGTACTTGATGACAAATGAGGAACCAAAGATTTCGTTAGTTCGTAGGTTCGTTGTGTAAGGTTGCCATTGACCTAAGGTTGCGTAGTAGTGGCGCCCCCTGTAAACGTCACTCACACGCCAAAAGATAGTTGGAAAGCTGTACCTTTGCACTTGTAGACTATGATGATGAAATTACCTTTCCGTCGGCGTCTTCATTGATGCGGTAATGGTAGACCCGGCCTTCGTACCGGAGCGAGATGGAGCGCTGCCCGGGACTCGACTCAGACTCACGGACCTGAATAATACAAGACCAATTACTACACCGAAAATTTCTTCGCCATTTTTCGACAGGGTTCCAAGGAAGTAAGGAGTATTGAACATATTCGTTAATATCTAGTACAGTTTTGATTTGTTTGAGAATATACATGCACAATGTGCAATTGCATATATTATATTGTAGGTACTATGTGGTGTTGGGGAAACCAGAAACACTAATTAAGAATATCCGTTTGCCAAGATGTTCGTAATTAGTACAGGCACAACGAATTATTGCAGATGTACAAACACTCAAGGCGATCTCTCCAATTGACCTTGTGCGAATTTGATATGATATCGATAAGATACGTTCTGTAATCGATGTGCATTTATTACCTGTAAATGATTTATCTTTGCGCTTATCCTATATCTAACAAATACAGCATCATTCATCTACAGCTTATGTCCATTCATGTGACAAAATGTATTTTTGTCTAAATACTAAATATCTAGAGTCTGGTTAGATTTAATTGTCAGATGAAGGTAGCGAGAAGAGTTAAATAATATCCTCTTGAAATGTTCGTGGCTAGCCCTCTGTGGAACATAGACAAGAGTGGACCGTAATCTAATGAGCCTTCATTTCATTTCATTTTCATTTCGTTTATTGCCATAAATTACAGTAATTTAGGTGCCGATGGTCGTACAGAATAGCTCTATGTAATTTTACTCAATGAGTGTAGCAGTATCATCAATTATCATCACTATTGTCAGCCCACTTTGATCTTCTGCAGGCATCTTCTTTAAATCGCCATCATCCTCGCGGTCCTCTCAACAGCATCTAGCCCCATTCATCGGACCATTGCCCAACAATATAGTATAACAGGGAGTTTCTTAGCCCATCTTCTCCCACAGTGCCACTGTGAGGGCGTGGACAGATGATGACGCGCCCGCCACGTCGCCGCTCCGCGCCCGCTCCGACGCCGCTAAGCCTCGCTCTCACCGCCTTGCACCGATTTGTGTCTTAATGCTAGTTAATAAGTCTCATGCATCGGATGGAGCGGGTGCGGTGCAGCGTCGGAGCGGGCGCGGCGCGGCGTCGGAACGGGCCCGGGGCGAGTGCGATGAAAACCATCCGATGTAATAAGAGACTTATTAATGAGCAATAAGACACACATCGGTGCAAGGCGGTGAGAGAGCGGCTTAGCGGGCGCGGGGCGGGCGCGGGGCGGGCGCGGAGAGGCGACGGAGCGGGCGCGTCATCGTCTGTCCACGCCGTGACAGTGGTCCAACGTAGAGTAGAGGCAAAAAAATAGTGTTCTAAGTTTCATTTGTAAATCTACAGAAATAATGAGATTCGAGTTTGAGTTTCGTAATTTCGTAATTTCTTTATTGTACTACACAATAATGACATACAGAAAACTTACAATAGATAGACAATGTATAAAGGCGAGATAATCTCTAACAAGAGATTTCTTCCAGCGAACCATTGGGAAAGGGAAAGGTAGATAGTTGAGCGATTGTTGAGTTTATACTGACCAGAAAGCTGCCATTGATGCCCGAAGACAGGAGATACTCCGCGGCGTTCCGCGATATCGGGCCGTGGTACCAGCTGTGCTTCTCCAGCGAGTTGACGGGGGTCACGTAGTTGCTGGGCACCCAGCCGACGCCGCCGACCACGCGGTGGGCCTCGCACCACTCGCCGGACTTGTTGTACGACACTATGCGGACTTGCTCGCCTGAAACACAAAACGTTAGTGTTTGGAAAGGGATAGCTTTTGACCTGTTGCGTAGTGAACAGGCTATTCTGCGAGTGAACTATTTTTTTATAGGTCAAAGCTCATATAGGTACATGCTTTCCATCCAACGATCTTTGGGCGCGCGGTAACAGTTGGGACTAAAGCTTGATGACTAATGATTAGTGAATGAGGAATGAAAGGTCTGTGTCGATGACAGGTTCGTTGCATTAAGTTGCGTAGAGCTGGCGCCCCCCTTTTCAACCGACTTCAAAAAAAGGAGGAGGTTCTCAATTCGACCCGTATGTTTTTTTTTTTTCTATGTTTGTTACGCGATAACTCCGCCAATTATGAACCGATTTGAACAAATCTTTTTTCGGCGTATAGGTAATACCTCAAGGGTGGTCCCATTGACACCAGGTCAGGATCAGGCAACTCAATCTAATCAAAAAGGTTTTTTCTAAAGTTTACTTTTTGTTTCAATTATAACGTCACTCATCATCATCAGCCAAAGGACCATTGGAAGACTGTATTTAGGGTACCGTACCCGAAGGGTGCCAAACGGGACCCTATTACCACAGATACTATAATATTATATCTACTAATACAGATAGACCACCTAGAACAAATATGACACCGGCGTAAACTGAGATGCTACGGAAGCTTCTTTAGTTCGTGGCCATTATCGCTTGGTGCAGCACCATCGAAAGATTGGCGCTAAGATGTGGCTAAGATATATAGGATTTATTCTATCGCCACCTAGAAAGTATGTTAACTGAAACCATGGTGTTTAAAGTACAAATCTTACTCCTCACGACATCTCTTTTTTACGAAAGGTAACTAATTCTAATTTGTATGGGATGAGCACCCTATTACTAAGGCTCCGCTGTCCGTCTGTCCTTCCATCCGTCCGTCCGTCCGTCAGCGGGTTCTAGAGCACGAACCGCTATAGCTAGAAAGTTGAAATTTTTACAGAATGTGTATATCTGTTGCCACAACAACAACAAATACTGAAATACGAGAGATAAATTAAAGGGGGTCCCCATACAAGAGACTTGTTTTGATACACCCACGCATTTCAATATGATGGTATATCAACGCGTCAACCTACATCGTTGAGGTAGCTCAGCGGGTATGAAGTAGGCTCTAAATTCGTAGGTCGTGAGTTCAAATCCTCGTGAGGGCATAATCTTTTTAACCGACTTCCCAAAGGAGGAGGTTTATATATAATTCGTCCGGATGTATTTTTTTATGTATGTTCCTCGATAGCGCCTAGACGGATGGACCGATTTGGAAAATTATTTTTTTTGTTTGAAAGGGTTTACCTTCTTATTGGTCCCATTGACACCAGGTCAGGATCTGATGATGGGATCCTGGAGAAATCGAGGGAACTCTTCAAATATTATAGGCAGACCTACAGTGATTTTTGTGTTATTAGTAATAACTCGTGCATTTACTCACGGTAAGCATAATATTGTGATGCGGAACTGCTGATGAAGACCACATATGGCCACCAGAACTGCTCAATACTAGGTACAAATACAATGCCTGGCTGACGGGCAGGCAACGCATAGCCTAAACCAGTGGACTTAGAGCCATGAAACTTTGTACAGAGGTTCCTTAGTAGCGTGGGATAGCACTGAGATGGGATTTGACAAAATTAATTTCCCAAGGGGGGAGGGGGGGAGGGGGGGGATAAGGGGTTACAGTTTGTATTAAACTCAATTTAATCAAATAGGGTTTGTGGAAGTCGGTTTTTTCTAAAGTTTACTTTTTGTTTCAATTATAGTAAAATATTTATGAGTGTGGGGGGGTTTTTTCCATGGTACGGTTGCGCTAGAGAATTGGCCCCATAGTCTTTACGGCGCTCGGTCACCACGGCGATTTGGTGCGTCCGCTCCGTACGCTCCGATTCCGTGGCAGTGGACGCGGAACCTGCCGAACAGAGATTCTGCCGAAACTTTCGAGGCCCCGAAGGGGCAAATGGACGATGGGATGATTATTACAAGTAAATAAGAAGCTTCACAAAAATGAAAAATTCACACACCACGTGGTAAGTATTAAATTATCAATTTATTCAACAAATCCAAAAAGTAAAGACCACCTATTACATTTACAACATAAAAAATACAAACATACAATAAAAATTAAACATTAAAAAACTGCCCTAAATAAAAGTAAACATAGTGTATAATAAGTATTAGTATTCCTCCCCTCCCTCACCCTCTCCCTCGCCCGAGTCCATCCCCACCTCTTCATAGTCCTTCTCGAGAGCCGCCAAGTCCTCGCGAGCCTCAGAGAACTCGCCTTCCTCCATGCCCTCGCCTACATACCAGTGCACAAACGCTCGCTTGGCATACATCAAATCAAACTTGTGGTTCAGACGCGACCACGCCTCGGCGATGGCAGTAGTGTTGGAAAGCATGCACACAGCTCGCTGCACCTTCGCCAAGTCACCCCCAGGAACCACAGTCGGCGGCTGGTAGTTGATGCCCACCTTGAAGCCGGTAGGACACCAGTCGACAAACTGAATCGTGCGTTTTGTCTTGATCGTACCGATTGCCGCGTTCACGTCTTTGGGCACGACGTCTCCTCGGTACAGCATGCAGCACGCCATGTATTTGCCGTGTCGCGGATCGCACTTGACCATCTGGTTGGCGGGCTCAAAACACGCGTTTGTTATCTCAGCGACTGACAGCTGCTCGTGGTAAGCCTTCTCGGCGGATATTACAGGCGCGTACGTCACCAGAGGAAAGTGAATCCTCGGATACGGCACCAAGTTTGTTTGGAATTCCGTCAAATCCACGTTCAGGGCTCCATCGAACCGCAGCGACGCCGTGATGGAAGAAACGATCTGTCCGATCAGCCTGTTCAGATTCGTGTAGGTCGGCCTTTCGATGTCCAGGTTTCTCCTGCAGATGTCATAAATCGCCTCGTTGTCAACCATGAACGCAGCATCAGAATGCTCCAGCGTAGTATGCGTCGTCAGGATGGAGTTGTAGGGTTCAACCACAGCAGTGGATATCTGCGGCGCGGGGTAGATAGCAAATTCGAGCTTCGACTTCTTGCCGTAGTCGACTGACAGGCGCTCCATGAGTAGCGAAGCGAATCCTGAGCCGGTGCCACCTCCGAACGAGTGGAAGATCAAAAACCCTTGGAGCCCCGTGCATTGGTCGGCTAATTTACGCACCCTGTCGAGTACTAGATCCACGATTTCTTTACCAATCGTGTAGTGACCTCTGGCGTAATTATTTGCGGCGTCTTCTTTACCCGTAATGAGTTGTTCTGGATGGAAGAGCTGGCGGTAGGTGCCAGTACGGACCTCGTCTACTACTGTCGGCTCCAGGTCTATGAAGACTGCTCGCGGGACGTGCTTGCCAGCCCCAGTCTCGCTGAAGAAGGTATTGAAGGAGTCGTCGCCACCGCCGACGGTTTTGTCTGACGGCATCTGTCCGTCCGGCTGGATGCCGTGTTCCAGGCAGTACAACTCCCAACAAGCATTGCCGATTTGAACGCCCGCTTGGCCGCCATGAATAGATATGCACTCACGCATTTTGGTGCACTTTTCTCAAACTAAACTAGATTTATTGTATGGTTTTATGAAGTTAGGTACTACTACGTAGATCGTTAACAAAGGCAAATGGTGTTCTGTCAATATCACGAAATGGAATGGATAAATTTTTTTAAAAGAGAAGTCTGGACTTTTGAATTTGAATTCCTTTATGGTCAGAACTGTGTGCCAGCCAGTGCAGTTACAGAGGCGTAACGTAACGACTGCGTTATAATTGAAACAAAAAGTAAACTTTAGAAAAAACCGACTTCCACAAACCCTATTTGATTAGATTGAGTTTAATACAAACTGTAACCCCTTATCCCCCCCCCCCCCCTTGGGGAATTAATTTTGTCAAATCCCATATCAGTGCTACCCCACGCTACTAAGGAACAAAGTTTCATGGCTCTAGGTCCACCACCGGTTTAGGCTATGCGTTGCCTGCCCGTCAGCCACGCATTGTATTTGTACCTAGTATTGAGCAGTTCTGGTGGCCATATGTGGTCTTCATCAGCAGTTCCGCATCACAATATTATGCTTACCATGTGAATTTGCACGAGTTATTATGAAAAACACAAAAATCACTATAGGTCTGCCTATAATATTTGAAGAGTTCCCTCGATTTCCCCAGGATCCCATCATCAGATCCTGACCTGGTGTCAATGGGACCAATGGGAAGGTAAACCCTTTCAAACAAAAAAATAATTTTCCAAACCGGTCCATCCGTTTAGGCGCTATCGGGGTGTAGACATAAAAAAAAAAAAACAAACATCCGGACGAATTGTAAACCTCCTCCTTTGGGAAGTCGGTTAAAAAGAGGTCTTTCTTTCTATAGAGGAAGAGCAACTGAGAGGTAAACTAGCATGACGTGACGACCTGATTATTTACTTAAAAAATAAATAATTAAATTAAAATTAAATTAATATTTAGGGGGGGCTCCCATACTTTTTTTTTGCGGTTTTTTATAGATAATGGCACGGAACCCTTCGTGCGCGAGTCCGACTCGCACTTGGCCGGTTATTAACATTTCTACGATGGTTTATTGTTATTATTATACGTAGTTCAGTTGGTATAGTACAATGGGCTGAGTCAAACAAACATAAGTCTTATGAAGTCTAATTAGAATGCATGAGGTTGCGTAGAAGTGACGCCCCTCTGTAAATGTCACTCAAGTCGCGCAATTTACCGCGAGTTCACTCTGGACGAGGCGTAAAGGGAGTATAGTATAGAGATGGCAATTTGTGTTTTGTCAACTTTCCTCTCCTCGAAAGCGCCTTTGGTAAGCTGTAACGTAACGAAGAACGACCAGCCATTACATAATCGTGTGTTCGTAGCGGGGACGCGCGGTTAACTACCCTGTACTCTGATAACTAAAAAGACGAAGTAAACTGACAAAATCAAACTTCACTTCTTGAAATAATGTTGCCGTGTTCAGTTTGATAGTTATGTTCTCATTCATTCTAAATAGAATGAAAATGAATAGAGTAATTCTTTATATTCAGAATTTGTAATAAATACTTGTTACAATTTAATATGACATTGAAAGCATTACCTACGCTTTTTAACCGACTTTCCAAAGGAGGAGGTTTACAATTCGTCCGGATGTTTTTTTTTTATTATGAGCCCCGTAGCGCCTAGACGGATGGACCGATTTGGAAAAACAAAAAAATATTGTTTAAAAGGGTTTACCTTCCCATCGGTACTGTGTACCACTAGGTCAGGATCTGATGATGGGATCATGGAGAAATCGAGGGAACTCTTCAAATATTATAGGCGACCTATAGTGATTTTTGTGTTTTTAGTAATAACTCGTGCATTTACTCACGGTAAGCACAATATTGTGATGCGGAACTGCTGATGAAGATCACATATGGCCACCAGAACTGCTCAATACTAGGTACAAATACAATGCGTGGCTGACGGGCAGGCAACGCATAGCCTAAACCGGTGGACCTAGAGCCATGAAACTTTGTACAGAGGTTCCTTACTAGCCTGGGGTAGCACTGAAATGGGATTTGACAAAATTAAGTCCTCAATGAGGTGGGGGGGATTAAGGGGTTACAGTTTGTATTAAATTCAATCTAATCAAATAGGGTTTGTTGAAGTCGGTTTTTTCTAAAGTTTACTTTTTGTTTCATTTTTTTTTTGTTTTATTGTTTTGAGTGCTTAAGTTTTGTTATACGATAGTAAGGTATCCTTCGTGTGCGATTCCGACCCTCAACCGATTTTTAGATTAGGTCTTAGTATTGTGAAGTCCGGAATCGCAAGTTGTAGCAAAGTAGCAGGTCAGGGTCAGAGCGAGTGCGTCGCAAACGTCCTTGTTAGGTGAATACTGAAGAGGAAGTCTTTGTTATAGCCGATGCACAGTGTATTACTGAAGTAAACAAGTAAAGTGCTTGAGTAATAATCAGATTCCCAAGAAAAAATTGCAGGACACTCAAACAATACAGGCGTGATTTTTTTGAAGCGCACGTACGTAAAGGTAAATTTGATTTCTGAAATAAATGTTTTTGATTTTGAATATTCATCCTCGCCTGTAAGTACATCAGTCACACACATCACATGCAGTAAGTGCATTATTAGGCCGCGCGGGGAACTCGATGAGATCGCAAGGTCGGCGGAATACGGTGCACCGAATCACGTCATCAAACATTTTTTGTCTAACTTCGGTTAGGATGAGTGATTTGGATAATCTTTTTACGTGGGCCGCCTTCATTGCAGAAGTGTTTGACCTGAATCGGAGCAGTAAAAACCATGTAAAAACTAGTGTTTACAGTGATGGATGTTTTTTGCGTGGGACGCCTTGAGTTGATTTTTCGTTGTCATACAGTACATGTACCACCATCAGAGAAACTGTATTTTGTTGGTATAGCATAGGGCGAATCGAGTTCCCAGTTACACCAAAAGTTTAAGTTTTGACTGACTTGGTCCCTTAATGAGCTGATAACATCCGAACCACTGACTGAAACGATTTTGATAAAACAACTAAGGAGCATTGGTGGGAAGTCAACTAAAATTTTCCGAAACAACATTAAACCTCGTCCACCCGTTTGAGCGCTAGAGTGCCACATACAGACACACACACACACACACACACGCACACAAAGACAGACGTAAAACTTACAACCTCCCCCATTTCCCTAGTTGGGGTTTAAAAATAAAACATTCCGTCCTCCAGTATTACCTACCTCTGCCTCGCTCACCCACACTAGGAAGCCATATAAAATAATCTGCCAAGGTTTTGGTCAGTGCAGTCAGCGCTACAGTGCCACAGACAGATATACACTCACACACAGAAACTTATTACACTCCTCTTTATCGTCGTTCAAACAATACAACTTTTTTTAACAAACGACTGAAATAGCTTCGATGTAAACATGTGCGCGACACCTGTCTTCAGTGAAAATGATTAATGTGTTTGCTATATGAGCTACTTTAAATAATAAACGACAGATTTTTGGCATATAATTAACGTAAAACTTATACTACCTAACCCTTTTTAGGGTCCCGTACCGTAAAAGGACAAAAGTAACTGTTATATGATCACATAATTGTCTGTCTGTCCAACTGTACGTCTATCCAGGCACTTTTACACTGAATTGATAACTTACTCAAGTTTTAATAGGTATCTTAAATTTGAAAAAAATATCAAGCTTCCAGGTCAACGACATCAAAACTAAACTGATTTTATGCGAACTTCACGAAAAATACGATGGGTACGCAACCCTCGGTGCGTGAGTATGACCCGCACTTAGCCGGTTTCATTGCCGCTGTCGGCCAAACGCTAGATACTTACTCTTGAGTTGCATTGCGAGTTTTCAGAATAAAAAAATCCAAGAGAAACGAGTGTTGCATTGACTTTACATCGTCGCAGTCACAGTACATTTCTTTGAAAATGAGTAACGATGGTGGAAGAAAGAATGGAAGGAAGAAGACCGAAGTGAAATCCAATATTCTTGGAGCATAAATCAATATGTAGGTCAGTTGCACAGACCGATGCATGGTCAGTTTCATAAATATGCGGCTCTGCTATGTAAATTGTAAGCAAATAATGTATCAGCTTTAGAACGTAGGTACTATCTTACTCTTAAAAAATACTAAAAATATTCCTCTCTTATGTGTAGTGTCTTCGCATATATGGTGTGTTACATAACGTTACCTGTATGGGATACTTCCGAAGCCTATAGCCCTACAACAATAGAGTGTACCGCGTCATGGGAACGCGAGCAGCGACTAAGCATACACACTACATAACTATTAAACATAAACATTCATATTATGCAGGAATTTAGTGCCACTAGCTAGAACGCGAGATAATGCTACACTCCAATAAGCTTGCACAACATCATATTTTGTATTTTGAGATTTGTATGAAAGTTTACTTGAATTTGCGTTCTTACTATTGTACTTGGCGAGCACTTAAATTGCTTCTAGTTCAACATCCAAGACCTATTAAATGTATGTCTTGGAAGTGGGGCAAACCATACATAACGTGGCCAGAATGCCATCGGAATGCCATATGAAAATCGGATGAGGGCGAGCCGTTCCGTGTATCATCGTACAACAATAAACCCAAAAAAAAACAACTCAGTTCGTATTCGGGACTCCCTTTGGTTTATACAAATTCTGTTCTCTGGACAACATTTCAGCGTTCTCTCTACCTATTACGGTTCATGAGATACAGCCCGCTGATACGGACAGCCGAGGCTTAGTAATAGGGACCCAATCCTTCCCTCGGGCTTCGGGTACGGAATCCTGAAACTGACTTGGTTTAATACACATTTTTATCGTTCTCCCATTAGCGGCCATTCTACGTCTAATCATGCGGCGGCGTTACAAGAACAAATTTCCTTTGGCAGGATTGACCTGTAGGTCCAAAGGATGGATTTAAGAAGTAGAGCTACTTGGAATTCGGATGCAGGGGAAAGTGGGAGAGGGGCAAAGTTTGCATGGGCAAAAAATATATACTTGACTTATGAAGCTGTAATTTAAAGATCCAGCCCCCTTATTCGCTAACTCAGTGATGATCACTGAATTTTATGGATCGAATAAAAAATCTTTACCTATGAGATGATTAATTTGTCTTAAGTTTATCGGACACTCCGTGTTTCGGATGGCACGTTAAACTGTAGGTCCCGGCTTCTATCAATACTTCGTAGTATGTAGTAGTCGTAAAACCCCTCCACCAACCCGCACTGAGCCAGCGTGGTGGAGTATGGCTCAATCTTACTCGGATCCGGGTAAAGGCCTGTGCCCCTCGGTGGGGACATTAATGGGCTACATTTACTTTACTTTACTTTACCTATGAAGCTGTAATTTGGCAGGTTAGGTAGTTTAAAGATCTAGGACGTTAATTCAGTATATATTTTTTTCGAAATCCTGCCCCCCCCCCCCTGCAAGGGGCAAAAAATAATAATTTAGGAATTAACTTTTTAACGATAATTCTAGGCTTTCTGTATGAAACTGTCCCTTAATAACGACAAAAATAGATTCTCCAATATTCCTTATAATACGAAAACGATACCAAACACCCCATATAAACTTTAGGCCCTTCTTGCCCCTAGCGGGGGCAAATAAAAAAAACTGAACTTACGTCCTGGATCTTTAAACATGCTTTTAACTACCTACCTGCCAGATCACAGCTTCATATGTCTGGGTTTTTATGTATTTTGCACAAACTTTAGCCCCTTTTTTAGCCCTTTGTGGGGGCAAATCTTTAAAAATAATAACTGAACTTACGTCCTGGTTCTTTAAACTTCTTACTTGCCAAATTACAGCTTCATGTAAAGTATTTTATTTTTGCCCATACAAACTTTACACCTCCCCCCCTCTTGCCACTGCATCAAAAATCTCCAAGGCTCCACTTCTTAAATCTATCCTTTGGACCTACAG
>CAUOQF010000248.1:93896-109694 GCA_963457715.1 Argyresthia albistria | reverse complement strand
CCTAACCTAACCTAACCTAACCTAACCTAACCTAACCTAACCTAACCTAACCTAACCTAACCTAACCTAACCTAACCTAACCTAACCTAACCTAACCTAACCTAACCTAACCTAACCTAACCTAACCTAACCTAACCTAACCTAACCTAACCTAACCTAACCTAACCTAACCTAACCTAACCTAACCTAACCTAACCTAACCTAACCTAACCTAACCTAACCTAACCTAACCTAACCTAACCTAACCTAACCTAACCTAACCTAACCTAACCTAACCTAACCTAACCTAACCTAACCTAACCTAACCTAACCTAACCTAACCTAACCTAACCTAACCTAACCTAACCTAACCTAACCTAACCTAACCTAACCTAACCTAACCTAACCTAACCTAACCTAACCTAACCTAACCTAACCTAACCTAACCTAACCTAACCTAACCTAACCTAACCTAACCTAACCTAACCTAACCTAACCTAACCTAACCTAACCTAACCTAACCTAACCTAACCTAACCTAACCTAACCTAACCTAACCTAACCTAACCTAACCTAACCTAACCTAACCTAACCTAACCTAACCTAACCTAACCTAACCTAACCTAACCTAACCTAACCTAACCTAACCTAACCTAACCTAACCTAACCAACCTAACCTAACCTAACCTAACCTAACCTAACCTAACCTAACCTAACCTAACCTAACCTAACCTAACCTAACCTAACCTAACCTAACCTAACCTAACCTAACCTAACCTAACCTAACCTAACCTAACCTAACCTAACCTAACCTAACCTAACCTAACCTAACCTAACCTAACCTAACCTAACCTAACCTAACCTAACCTAACCTAACCTAACCTAACCTAACCTAACCTAACCTAACCTAACCTAACCTAACCTAACCTAACCTAACCTAACCTAACCTAACCTAACCTAACCTAACCTAACCTAACCTAACCTAACCTAACCTAACCTAACCTAACCTAACCTAACCTAACCTAACCTAACCTAACCTAACCTAACCTAACCTAACCTAACCTAACCTAACCTAACCTAACCTAACCTAACCTAACCTAACCTAACCTAACCTAACCTAACCTAACCTAACCTAACCTAACCTAACCTAACCTAACCTAACCTAACCTAACCTAACCTAACCTAACCTAACCTAACCTAACCTAACCTAACCTAACCTAACCTAACCTAACCTAACCTAACCTAACCTAACCTAACCTAACCTAACCTAACCTAACCTAACCTAACCTAACCTAACCTAACCTAACCTAACCTAACCTAACCTAACCTAACCTAACCTAACCTAACCTAACCTAACCTAACCTAACCTAACCTAACCTAACCTAACCTAACCTAACCTAACCTAACCTAACCTAACCTAACCTAACCTAACCTAACCTAACCTAACCTAACCTAACCTAACCTAACCTAACCTAACCTAACCTAACCTAACCTAACCTAACCTAACCTAACCTAACCTAACCTAACCTAACCTAACCTAACCTAACCTAACCTAACCTAACCTAACCTAACCTAACCTAACCTAACCTAACCTAACCTAACCTAACCTAACCTAACCTAACCTAACCTAACCTAACCTAACCTAACCTAACCTAACCTAACCTAACCTAACCTAACCTAACCTAACCTAACCTAACCTAACCTAACCTAACCTAACCTAACCTAACCTAACCTAACCTAACCTAACCTAACCTAACCTAACCTAACCTAACCTAACCTAACCTAACCTAACCTAACCTAACCTAACCTAACCTAACCTAACCTAACCTAACCTAACCTAACCTAACCTAACCTAACCTAACCTAACCTAACCTAACCTAACCTAACCTAACCTAACCTAACCTAACCTAACCTAACCTAACCTAACCTAACCTAACCTAACCTAACCTAACCTAACCTAACCTAACCTAACCTAACCTAACCTAACCTAACCTAACCTAACCTAACCTAACCTAACCTAACCTAACCTAACCTAACCTAACCTAACCTAACCTAACCTAACCTAACCTAACCTAACCTAACCTAACCTAACCTAACCTAACCTAACCTAACCTAACCTAACCTAACCTAACCTAACCTAACCTAACCTAACCTAACCTAACCTAACCTAACCTAACCTAACCTAACCTAACCTAACCTAACCTAACCTAACCTAACCTAACCTAACCTAACCTAACCTAACCTAACCTAACCTAACCTAACCTAACCTAACCTAACCTAACCTAACCTAACCTAACCTAACCTAACCTAACCTAACCTAACCTAACCTAACCTAACCTAACCTAACCTAACCTAACCTAACCTAACCTAACCTAACCTAACCTAACCTAACCTAACCTAACCTAACCTAACCTAACCTAACCTAACCTAACCTAACCTAACCTAACCTAACCTAACCTAACCTAACCTAACCTAACCTAACCTAACCTAACCTAACCTAACCTAACCTAACCTAACCTAACCTAACCTAACCTAACCTAACCTAACCTAACCTAACCTAACCTAACCTAACCTAACCTAACCTAACCTAACCTAACCTAACCTAACCTAACCTAACCTAACCTAACCTAACCTAACCTAACCTAACCTAACCTAACCTAACCTAACCTAACCTAACCTAACCTAACCTAACCTAACCTAACCTAACCTAACCTAACCTAACCTAACCTAACCTAACCTAACCTAACCTAACCTAACCTAACCTAACCTAACCTAACCTAACCTAACCTAACCTAACCTAACCTAACCTAACCTAACCTAACCTAACCTAACCTAACCTAACCTAACCTAACCTAACCTAACCTAACCTAACCTAACCTAACCTAACCTAACCTAACCTAACCTAACCTAACCTAACCTAACCTAACCTAACCTAACCTAACCTAACCTAACCTAACCTAACCTAACCTAACCTAACCTAACCTAACCTAACCTAACCTAACCTAACCTAACCTAACCTAACCTAACCTAACCTAACCTAACCTAACCTAACCTAACCTAACCTAACCTAACCTAACCTAACCTAACCTAACCTAACCTAACCTAACCTAACCTAACCTAACCTAACCTAACCTAACCTAACCTAACCTAACCTAACCTAACCTAACCTAACCTAACCTAACCTAACCTAACCTAACCTAACCTAACCTAACCTAACCTAACCTAACCTAACCTAACCTAACCTAACCTAACCTAACCTAACCTAACCTAACCTAACCTAACCTAACCTAACCTAACCTAACCTAACCTAACCTAACCTAACCTAACCTAACCTAACCTAACCTAACCTAACCTAACCTAACCTAACCTAACCTAACCTAACCTAACCTAACCTAACCTAACCTAACCTAACCTAACCTAACCTAACCTAACCTAACCTAACCTAACCTAACCTAACCTAACCTAACCTAACCTAACCTAACCTAACCTAACCTA
The DNA here is from genome assembly GCA_963457715.1 of Argyresthia albistria. NCBI lineage: Eukaryota > Metazoa > Arthropoda > Insecta > Lepidoptera > Argyresthiidae > Argyresthia > Argyresthia albistria. The sequence continues at coordinate 106,221 of CAUOQF010000248.1, read as the reverse complement.
ACCTAACCTAACCTAACCTAACCTAACCTAACCTAACCTAACCTAACCTAACCTAACCTAACCTAACCTAACCTAACCTAACCTAACCTAACCTAACCTAACCTAACCTAACCTAACCTAACCTAACCTAACCTAACCTAACCTAACCTAACCTAACCTAACCTAACCTAACCTAACCTAACCTAACCTAACCTAACCTAACCTAACCTAACCTAACCTAACCTAACCTAACCTAACCTAACCTAACCTAACCTAACCTAACCTAACCTAACCTAACCTAACCTAACCTAACCTAACCTAACCTAACCTAACCTAACCTAACCTAACCTAACCTAACCTAACCTAACCTAACCTAACCTAACCTAACCTAACCTAACCTAACCTAACCTAACCTAACCTAACCTAACCTAACCTAACCTAACCTAACCTAACCTAACCTAACCTAACCTAACCTAACCTAACCTAACCTAACCTAACCTAACCTAACCTAACCTAACCTAACCTAACCTAACCTAACCTAACCTAACCTAACCTAACCTAACCTAACCTAACCTAACCTAACCTAACCTAACCTAACCTAACCTAACCTAACCTAACCTAACCTAACCTAACCTAACCTAACCTAACCTAACCTAACCTAACCTAACCTAACCTAACCTAACCTAACCTAACCTAACCTAACCTAACCTAACCTAACCTAACCTAACCTAACCTAACCTAACCTAACCTAACCTAACCTAACCTAACCTAACCTAACCTAACCTAACCTAACCTAACCTAACCTAACCTAACCTAACCTAACCTAACCTAACCTAACCTAACCTAACCTAACCTAACCTAACCTAACCTAACCTAACCTAACCTAACCTAACCTAACCTAACCTAACCTAACCTAACCTAACCTAACCTAACCTAACCTAACCTAACCTAACCTAACCTAACCTAACCTAACCTAACCTAACCTAACCTAACCTAACCTAACCTAACCTAACCTAACCTAACCTAACCTAACCTAACCTAACCTAACCTAACCTAACCTAACCTAACCTAACCTAACCTAACCTAACCTAACCTAACCTAACCTAACCTAACCTAACCTAACCTAACCTAACCTAACCTAACCTAACCTAACCTAACCTAACCTAACCTAACCTAACCTAACCTAACCTAACCTAACCTAACCTAACCTAACCTAACCTAACCTAACCTAACCTAACCTAACCTAACCTAACCTAACCTAACCTAACCTAACCTAACCTAACCTAACCTAACCTAACCTAACCTAACCTAACCTAACCTAACCTAACCTAACCTAACCTAACCTAACCTAACCTAACCTAACCTAACCTAACCTAACCTAACCTAACCTAACCTAACCTAACCTAACCTAACCTAACCTAACCTAACCTAACCTAACCTAACCTAACCTAACCTAACCTAACCTAACCTAACCTAACCTAACCTAACCTAACCTAACCTAACCTAACCTAACCTAACCTAACCTAACCTAACCTAACCTAACCTAACCTAACCTAACCTAACCTAACCTAACCTAACCTAACCTAACCTAACCTAACCTAACCTAACCTAACCTAACCTAACCTAACCTAACCTAACCTAACCTAACCTAACCTAACCTAACCTAACCTAACCTAACCTAACCTAACCTAACCTAACCTAACCTAACCTAACCTAACCTAACCTAACCTAACCTAACCTAACCTAACCTAACCTAACCTAACCTAACCTAACCTAACCTAACCTAACCTAACCTAACCTAACCTAACCTAACCTAACCTAACCTAACCTAACCTAACCTAACCTAACCTAACCTAACCTAACCTAACCTAACCTAACCTAACCTAACCTAACCTAACCTAACCTAACCTAACCTAACCTAACCTAACCTAACCTAACCTAACCTAACCTAACCTAACCTAACCTAACCTAACCTAACCTAACCTAACCTAACCTAACCTAACCTAACCTAACCTAACCTAACCTAACCTAACCTAACCTAACCTAACCTAACCTAACCTAACCTAACCTAACCTAACCTAACCTAACCTAACCTAACCTAACCTAACCTAACCTAACCTAACCTAACCTAACCTAACCTAACCTAACCTAACCTAACCTAACCTAACCTAACCTAACCTAACCTAACCTAACCTAACCTAACCTAACCTAACCTAACCTAACCTAACCTAACCTAACCTAACCTAACCTAACCTAACCTAACCTAACCTAACCTAACCTAACCTAACCTAACCTAACCTAACCTAACCTAACCTAACCTAACCTAACCTAACCTAACCTAACCTAACCTAACCTAACCTAACCTAACCTAACCTAACCTAACCTAACCTAACCTAACCTAACCTAACCTAACCTAACCTAACCTAACCTAACCTAACCTAACCTAACCTAACCTAACCTAACCTAACCTAACCTAACCTAACCTAACCTAACCTAACCTAACCTAACCTAACCTAACCTAACCTAACCTAACCTAACCTAACCTAACCTAACCTAACCTAACCTAACCTAACCTAACCTAACCTAACCTAACCTAACCTAACCTAACCTAACCTAACCTAACCTAACCTAACCTAACCTAACCTAACCTAACCTAACCTAACCTAACCTAACCTAACCTAACCTAACCTAACCTAACCTAACCTAACCTAACCTAACCTAACCTAACCTAACCTAACCTAACCTAACCTAACCTAACCTAACCTAACCTAACCTAACCTAACCTAACCTAACCTAACCTAACCTAACCTAACCTAACCTAACCTAACCTAACCTAACCTAACCTAACCTAACCTAACCTAACCTAACCTAACCTAACCTAACCTAACCTAACCTAACCTAACCTAACCTAACCTAACCTAACCTAACCTAACCTAACCTAACCTAACCTAACCTAACCTAACCTAACCTAACCTAACCTAACCTAACCTAACCTAACCTAACCTAACCTAACCTAACCTAACCTAACCTAACCTAACCTAACCTAACCTAACCTAACCTAACCTAACCTAACCTAACCTAACCTAACCTAACCTAACCTAACCTAACCTAACCTAACCTAACCTAACCTAACCTAACCTAACCTAACCTAACCTAACCTAACCTAACCTAACCTAACCTAACCTAACCTAACCTAACCTAACCTAACCTAACCTAACCTAACCTAACCTAACCTAACCTAACCTAACCTAACCTAACCTAACCTAACCTAACCTAACCTAACCTAACCTAACCTAACCTAACCTAACCTAACCTAACCTAACCTAACCTAACCTAACCTAACCTAACCTAACCTAACCTAACCTAACCTAACCTAACCTAACCTAACCTAACCTAACCTAACCTAACCTAACCTAACCTAACCTAACCTAACCTAACCTAACCTAACCTAACCTAACCTAACCTAACCTAACCTAACCTAACCTAACCTAACCTAACCTAACCTAACCTAACCTAACCTAACCTAACCTAACCTAACCTAACCTAACCTAACCTAACCTAACCTAACCTAACCTAACCTAACCTAACCTAACCTAACCTAACCTAACCTAACCTAACCTAACCTAACCTAACCTAACCTAACCTAACCTAACCTAACCTAACCTAACCTAACCTAACCTAACCTAACCTAACCTAACCTAACCTAACCTAACCTAACCTAACCTAACCTAACCTAACCTAACCTAACCTAACCTAACCTAACCTAACCTAACCTAACCTAACCTAACCCAGTCGCGCTCCAACCGCCGTCGAAAGCGCCACGAAAAAAGGTTCCTCCGCGGCAAAAAATTCGAAAATATTAGTCAAAGTACACAAAAATACCCGTGTGATATATCAAAAGACGCGTTACGTTACGGCGCACACAATAGTGAAAACCGCGTGGTGATCGGTGCTTTTTTCACGGAAATATCCGTGAAAAACCAGTTTTGTGACCTAAAAAGTGTAATTTCTCCAAATTTTGAGCGGTGACCTGTGTCTTTTATTGTACTTTTGGAAAGCCCTTGTGGAGTTCTACACGTTGGTATTTTTTGTTTTTTTGTTCCGCGCATGGGCGCGGAATAAAGAGCAAAAAAACAACTACCACGTGGCCACGTGGTCATCGATCCAGAGGGGCGCGGGACGATTAGACACCGCCATTGTCAGCGGAGCACCGAGAGGAGCCTGGAGCCGTTTTCAGTTTGGACCAAAGTTAAGTGGAAGCCGTGTTACCACGACATTTAGTTTTTATGCAGTTGGGCTTTTAATGTTAAAATTTATATTTCAAAATTTAGATCGGTAACATATAGTTTTTATTAGCTTAGATTCTAGATCCTTAGTAGTTGTTTATATAGTAAAAAAATTAGGTGGGGTTAATGCTTAAAAATTTTTAGTTATCGAATTTATTGATTGTAGGTCAACTGCAATTGTAGATAAAAGCCTTGTTTCTTCTAAACGGCTAAGAATTTTGCATTTTTAACACCAGTTTAGGTATCTAACTAAAGTTAGATACATAACAATTTTGTAAATTCATTGTTCTTTACATCTTCAAAAAAAAAAAAAAAATTGCAACCCCCAAATATTTTGTAAAATTTGTATCTCAAAAACAGAAGCTCCAAGTTGGACGCGGATTTTGTGTTAGATATAAGAAAATTAGCTTTAGTTTGTTTTGTCATAAATCATTTTGGAAAACTTTTTTTTTTTTTTTTTTACCATCTCAGTGTGAGGTGTGTCAAAAACCATTTGTCCAGGACATTTCATTTTACTAATAAAAAATTGAACACTCCAGTGTAAGGTGTGTCATAAACATTTTCAGAAAATATTTTTACCAATTTAGTGTGAGGTGTGTCATTCACCTTAAATATAAATTATAATTATTTTATACAGAAAACTATTTTACCATCTCAGTGTGAGGTGTGTCAAAAAGCATTGTCCAGGACATTTTATTTTACTAATTAATAATATTGAACACTCCAGTGTAAGGTGTGTCATAAACATTTTTAGAAAATATATTTACAAATTCAGTGTGAGGTGTGTCCTTAAATATAAATTATAATTATTTTATACAGTACCACATTAATATAAATATTCAAAACAGGTCTCTAAACATAATAACTAAGTATGTCGCAAACAAATAAAAGCTCGTCTTCCTCCACAACTGCCAAAAAAGCAACAGAAAAACAGACTCTCCCGCGCAGAACTGGTAGCGTTAAAAGCGCCACCACGGAAAAAACGCTTCTTACAAAGGTTCTCCGAACAAATGCGGAATCCAATGCAACAGACCGTCCATCCCAAGAAGCAGCGGTGGAAGTCAGTCCGGCGTTATCCACAGCCACAACCAGGGAAGAAATTGAGGAGAGTCTGGATGAACTTGGAGTCCCGAAATCACATTATAAAACAGATGATGAATGGTCGGATATTTCGGCAGTGGAGAGCGTGGGTAGGCAGAGCATGCTACCGCCAACGAGAAAGCGAGCAGGTATGGCCATGGATCTTGCGACACAAAGAGCGAATGATTTTTTGCAACTGGGAAAAGAACAGTTAGAAAAGGCAGGAAACATGAAGAAAGAGTGTAAAATTGAAGTTGCCGAATGCCTCCAAGGGCTCTACGAAACATGCCTATCGCTAGCGGACTCCAGATCAAGACACATTGTGTCATTGGAGAAGGAAAAAGCCCGTAGCGCTCGTGAAATTATTCGCATAGAAAGAGCCCATGCAAAGGAACTATCTGATATTAAAACTACACATGCCGTAAAGCTGGAACAAACAAACGCAACCGTCCAAGATATAAAAAAAGTTACCGAAGGTATACAATCTTGGCTAAATTTTGAGATGGATGGCCCATTCAGTACAATAAAGGAAATTCACACAGACCTCACCGCATTTGTACAGCGTTCCGAAACTGCCGCGCCAAATAAAACACCAACCACATCGAACGTCGATAATGCAGGAAAGAATGAAGAGAGCCTTCGACACCTAACGAGATTGGCACAGGACACGTCTGACAGAGTAATTTCACAAAAGTCAATACTGAACAACCTGATTCATCTTGTACAACAAAAACCTGCAGAAATACAACTGCAAAAAGATGACTCCCTAGATCTTCGCATAGATACGATGTCAACAGAGTTGGTAAAGATCAAAGAGACAGTCGAAAATATCTCAAAAAGACCACACTGCCCCGAAAACCTGGAAGCAACAATAAACAGTGCCTTAAGACCCCTCGAAAAAAGGATTACTACTGACCACGACATGATAAAGCATAAGTTAGTAACAAAACAGCAGGATCAAACACCACAACAGAGCATTGGAATGGAACTGGCACTGACTGATATTAGAGAGCAAATTATACATCTGGGAAAAAGGTCAACAGAAGACAAACCGAATGCTAACAAATACAGCTACGCGCAGATAACTGCAAGACCGAAGCATCTACCCCCACCGCCAACACACACACTGATTGTGACGTCAATAGATCCCCGACATACTAGCGAGATGATCATGGAAACCGTCAGAAACTCGGTGGATGCAAAAAGTACGGCGATAAATGTAGATAAAATTCGGAAAGCTAAGCAACAAAAGGTAGTCATGAGTTGTTCTCGGAAACAAGACGCTAAAACCATTGCAGAGCAACTAAGAAAGCCGGAGACCGGACTAACGGTCAGCGAGGCAGAAAATAAGAACCCACTTATCATCATAAAAGACGTTCTCACATACCACACAAACGAGGAACTAGTGGAACACATAAGGGCACAAAACAATCTGAGAGACCTGGAAGCTACCAAGTACACAATGAAGGTAAGATATCGCAAAAAGGCAAGAAACTCTCTAATGTGCCACCCCGTACTAGAGCTTGCTCCTGCCCTATGGAAGCGGCTTACCGAAGCTGGAAAGGTATACTTAGGCCTCCAACAATGCAGAGTATACGACCAATCTCCACTGGTTCAGTGCTCAAGATGTCTGGGATATGGTCATCCAAAAAGGGCATGCAAAGAGCCTAAAGACATTTGCAGCCATTGTGGTGAGGCACATGACATAGGTAAGTGCTCAAACAATGAACAAACTCCAAAATGTGTAAATTGCGTTAAGAACAAACGCGAGAAAAGTGAAATAGAACACAACGCCTTCAGCGACGAATGCCCCGAGAAACATAAATGGGACACTATAGCAAGGTCGCGGATTGCGTATTGCTAAGGGCACCAATGGCAATAATCAGCTCACTCTTAATGAAGTAGGCAATCCAGAAAAATTACTCTTTATCCAAGCAAACCTCAGAAGAAAAAACCTGGCTACCGCAGAAATCTTATTGGAAGCAAATAAGAGGAAAACTGCCATAATACTAGCACAAGAACCATATGTGGGTAACAAAGGAGAACTTAAACAACACAAGGGTACTAAAGTTATACAAAAAACAGACAACAGAAATAAACCAGTCAAAGCAGCAGTCATTGTACTCGATCAACGCTTACAGGTCGTAGTAAACCCGGATCTAATATCAGAAAACATAGCAGCTGCGGTCGTGAAGACAGGGAAAATAGACATCGGCGTCGTCTCTGTATACTTTGAGGATTCCGAAGACATTTCACCTTACCTGGAAAGACTTAAGTATGTGTGTGACAACCTGGGCACGCAACGCATAATAGTAGGAGGAGATGTAAATGCGTGGAGTCCCTGGTGGGGCAGTACACACGAAGACAACCGAGGTGAAGAATACTTGAAGTTCCTAGAGGAAAGAGAAATGCACATCCTAAACGTCGGTGATGTACCGACATTTGAAGTTCTCCGAGGAGATAAGTGGTTCCGAAGCCGCGTAGACGTCACAGTGTGTAGCCCTCAACTGATGGTTAATATCACAGACTGGAATGTGGTCCGGGATTTGACATCATCTGATCATAATTCGATAACATTTAACCTGCACCTGGGACATGTCCCAGAGCCAACAAAACCTAAGGGAACTCGAATATATAACACACATAAAGCAAATTGGTCAACTTTCAAAAGCACCTTTGTGGAAGCACTAAAAAGAAGAAACATTATATCATCTAGCATCCAAAACATAAATTCCCCAGATGAAATTGAAAAAACCGTCAGCGAATACGATGAATGCATTAAAGAGGCATGTGAGGCAGCTATCCCCAAACTCACTCAGTCAGGCAAAATGAAGTTACCTTGGTGGACCCCGGAATTGGAAAACCTGAAAAAAGAAATGACCACCAAAAAAAGACGCATTAGAAATGCAGCTGAAAACAGGAGACAGTATGTTATAAAAGATTATCTGGAAGCAAGGGAGAAATATGAGCAAAAGGCCGTGGAATCCCAGACCAGCAGCTGGAAAGAGTTCTGCTCGACGCAGGATCGCGAAAGCATGTGGGACGGTATATATAGGGTCATCCGAAGAACGACCCGCAAGCCTGAAGATGTACTCCTTAAAGACAATGAGGGCAAGTTTCTTGACCCAGAAGGCTCGGCAGCGATCCTAGCTCAAACATTTTTCCCCGACGACGACCCGAATGTAGATAATCCAGATCATGCACTGATGCGAGAAAAGGTGAACGCACCCCAAACATACCCATTGGAATATACAGCACTGCCGGACGACCCCTCTTTTACTCAGGCAGAACTGTTAAAAGCGCTGAAATCTTTCAACCCAAAGAAAGCTCCCGGACCGGATAATTTCACTGCCGATATTTGCTTGGCTTCCGTAGAACATGATAATGGTATTTTCCTCAGTATTGCAAACATATGTCTAAGTAAGGGGTACTTCCCAGACCGGTGGAAGTTAGCTCACATCTGTGTCCTGAGGAAGCCAGGCAAAGAAGATTATGCTAAGCCTAAATCGTACCGCCCCATAGGGCTGTTATCAATGTTGGGAAAAACTTTAGAAAAAATGCTAGTGCATCGCTTAAAATGGCACATCTTGCCATCAATAAACCCGCGACAGTACGGATTCATGCCCCAATGTAGTACCGAGGATGCACTGTATGATGCAATGACCCACATAAAGGAAGAAGTCAGACGCAAAAAGATTGTGCTCCTCATCTCACTGGACATCGAAGGAGCTTTCGATAATGCCTGGTGGCCAGCCATCAAAAACCAACTGCGATTGAAACGATGCCCAGCAAACCTCTACAAGATGGTAGAGAGCTACTTTGAGAACCGCAAAATTAGAATAGAATACGCCGGTGCAAAGAGTGGCAAATCTACCTCCAAGGGATGCGTACAAGGATCTATTGCCGGACCCACGTTATGGAACATTGTTTTAGATCCTCTAATCGATAGTCTGGATGACATTGGGGTTTACTGTCAGGCCTTTGCTGATGACGTCATACTAATGTTTACAGGACACTCGATAGGCCCTATACAAGCGGAGGCAAATCAAGCTCTGCGGAAAGTTCACGAGTGGGGTGTCATGAATAAGTTGAACTTTGCACCACACAAAACTCATGCAATGATAATCACAAAAAAACTTAAATATGACACCCCAGTTATAGAAATGGATGGAGTAGGCATAGGCCTAGTTGAAGAGATACGACTCCTAGGAGTCATTATAGATAAAAAATTGACCTTCAACTCCCACGTGGCAGCGGTCTGCAAAAGAGCCACGGACATCTACAAACAAATGGCATGCGCAGCCAAAGCATCCTGGGGACTCAACCCAGAAATCACCAGAATGATTTATACATCGGTGATAGAGCCTATCGTTCTATATGCGGCTAGTGTATGGGCTCCCGCAGCTGAAAAGATATCAGTTATAAAACAATTTAACACTATTCAGCGAGGCTTTGCCCAAAAAATTATCAGAGCATATAGGACGGTATCTCTCAATGCAGCGCTGGTGTTGACTGGACTTCTCCCACTGGACTTGAGGGTTCGAGAAAATGCAAAATTGTACGAAATAAAAAGAGGGAAACCTCTGGATGAGGCCGCTGACCGCGAGATGGAGAGAAGAATACCCTACTCAAAACATCTACATCCAGCCAAAACTACCTCCATAGAGTACACAAGCATTGAGAACCTCGGGTCCGATGGATTACAAAGTCTATGTGCAAAAGGCCCCCAGATATATACAGACGGGAGCAAAATTCAAGGAAAAGTAGGAGCAGCCCTTTCCTGGTGGCAAAATGGAGAGGAGAAAAAATTCTCCAAATTCCGACTGGAGTCCTTCTGCACTGTATTCCAGGCAGAGATGTATGCTCTACATAGAGCAGTAGTCCAAATTTTGGAAAGCAAGGAACCATTTGTGAGTATCCTCAGTGACTCCAAATCATCCCTGGAACTTCTGAGCTGCCCAACAGCGACACACCCCCTGGTACACCAAATTCGATCCGATGTGCATGCGATCAGAATAGAAAACAGAGATGTTCATTTCTGCTGGTTGCGTGCACATGTGGGTACAACAGGTAACGAGAGGGCGGATGAACTGGCGAAACAAGCTGCCCTGCATAAAAAGACAAGGGCGGATTACGACAAATTCCCAACTTCCTATGCCAAGAAAACGATCCGTTCTGATACAGTGGCACTATGGCAGGAGAGGTATGAGTCAGGTAATACAGCGGATACCACTAAACTCTTCCTGCCAAAGGCTAAAGAAGCCCTTAAAATCTGCAGGGAAATAAAACCTAATTACCACACAACGCAAATCCTGACAGGTCATGGAGGATTTGCACAGTACCTGCATAAATACAAGTGCAAAGACAATCCACTATGTCCATGCGGTACTGGAGTAGAACAGGACATATTACATATTTTGCTGGACTGCCCAAGGTACGACTATCAGCGAATGGCCTTCGAGGTAAAAACCGAAAATATACTTACGCGCGATAACCTAAAAAATATAATGTCAGGAAACTCTAGACATACATTTCTAGACTATGCAATCAGCCTAGCTAAAAAGTGTATAGCCGAAAATAAAAATTAATTAAATTCATATTAGGTACTTGAAAACTAAGTACTAGTACTAGATACTACTGTTAGAATGAAATTTTAAAAAAGTAAATTCAATTGTATAATTATATTTTAATAAGCTTGTTAAAATTATAATTAGTTAATGGTATATATAATAATATAGTGTGTAATATAAATTTTAAATATAATAAAGCTTCAAGAAAGCACAATGTAATAATTAAAAACAGTAAATCTGTAGCGTTAAATAAATGGGAGAAAAAAAAAAAAAAAAAAAAAGAGAAGAGAATGAAACATAAAATAAAAGAAATAACCAAAAAGAAAAATGGTTATAATGGAAAAAAAAAATAAAAAAAATGCTGTATTAAAATAGATAAATGTGTAATATTTATTGCTCAAATAACCACCCATGAAATTAACACAATTTAACCCTTCTGAATAAACATGCATATAAATAATATGTATGTCAACGCTACAGAGCAAAAAACCTCGATAGAGAAAGGCGCTGACCAATGTCAGCGGTGTATCTGTTAAGGAAACAAAAAAAAAAAAAAAAAAAAAAAAAAAAAAAAAAAAAAAAAAAAAAAAAAAAAAAAAAAAAAAAAAACCTAACTTAACCTAACCTAACCTAACCTAACCTAACCTAACCTAACCTAACCTAACCTAACCTAACCTAACCTAACCTAACCTAACCTAACCTAACCTAACCTAACCTAACCTAACCTAACCTAACCTAACCTAACCTAACCTAACCTAACCTAACCTAACCTAACCTAACCTAACCTAACCTAACCTAACCTAACCTAACCTAACCTAACCTAACCTAACCTAACCTAACCTAACCTAACCTAACCTAACCTAACCTAACCTAACCTAACCTAACCTAACCTAACCTAACCTAACCTAACCTAACCTAACCTAACCTAACCTAACCTAACCTAACCTAACCTAACCTAACCTAACCTAACCTAACCTAACCTAACCTAACCTAACCTAACCTAACCTAACCTAACCTAACCTAACCTAACCTAACCTAACCTAACCTAACCTAACCTAACCTAACCTAACCTAACCTAACCTAACCTAACCTAACCTAACCTAACCTAACCTAACCTAACCTAACCTAACCTAACCTAACCTAACCTAACCTAACCTAACCTAACCTAACCTAACCTAACCTAACCTAACCTAACCTAACCTAACCTAACCTAACCTAACCTAACCTAACCTAACCTAACCTAACCTAACCTAACCTAACCTAACCTAACCTAACCTAACCTAACCTAACCTAACCTAACCTAACCTAACCTAACCTAACCTAACCTAACCTAACCTAACCTAACCTAACCTAACCTAACCTAACCTAACCTAACCTAACCTAACCTAACCTAACCTAACCTAACCTAAC
>CAUOQF010000248.1:51396-91396 GCA_963457715.1 Argyresthia albistria | reverse complement strand
GGGAAATCTTCAACAAGATTCCCGCCGGACCCGGGGGAGCCAGGCGGGATATGTGGGGTTTGACCCACTAAAACCCCCTCGGTGGCCACCATCAGTGTCATTGTGTGACTCCGGGATCTCCAGTGGAACGCACCGGAGCCACCCAACACTGCGCCGCAGCTCCTACTTGGGAGACTCAGGGTCTCCCGACTCCCTCGCAGCGTTCGCTGCAGTACATGGCCACATGCACTGCTGCTCTTCCCGGGGCCGCTATGATGCGGCGCCTTGGACCCCCGTCCTCAGCGCCCGCAGCCCCTACTCTCCTTTTGGTCGCCTCTTACGACGGGCAGGAGATACCGTAGCCAAATTCTTACTCCCAGGCTACAGGGACACGACGGGCTCAGGCGTCACGGGCCCCTCGCTGTCGCCTCCGAGCGGGATCGGCCCTCTCGCGATCTCGCTCTGCAGTCTCTTTCTGAACCATTACGGTCTCGCAGAAAGAGACTACGGCCTTCCACAGCTCCTTGCCTCGAGTCATGGCTGCCACCACTGCGGGCAGTGACAGGTCCGGCCCGATCCTGTTAGCCAGGTCCTGCCTTTCAGACTCCCACGCAGGGCACACTTCTAGAGTGTGCTGTGCGGAGTCCAGGCTACCTCCACAGTGGTGACACGACGGATCAAGCTCACGTCCTATCCGGTGCAAGTACTCTCCAAAGCAACCATGCCCGGTTAGCACCTGCGTCAGACGATACGTGAGGTTACCCGGCCGTTGCATCCATGCATCGAAGCAAGGCAGTACAGCTGCGACAACTCGCTGCCGTTGACACCGAGGCTCCTCCAACCGCTCCCGCCAGTGCTCCAGGGCGACCTGGTGCTCATACCGCCGGACGGCTAACGTCGGCTCCGCATCGGCAACTTCCACATCGTGTAGTCGCTGGTACACTCGAGTGTCCATTTCCGCCAAGATGTCCAGAGGCGGAAAGCGACCCAACAAAGTCGCCGCCTCAAACGATATCGTGCGATATCCACGCACAACGCGGATGGCCATCTTTCGCTGGACGCTGTTGAGCTGTGCTCGGTTGCGTCGAACACCCGACAGTCTTTTCGACCAGACGGGTGCTCCGTAGAGGGCCATAGATCGCACGACTCCGGTGTAGAGGCGGCGGACTCCTTCGCGGGGGCCCCCGAGATTCGGAAGTAACTTGTGCAGAGCACCGGCCACTTTTTCAATCCGGGGGACTAACCTCTTAAAATGTTCATCGAATGACCAGCGACTATCCAGGACAAGGCCGAGGTAGCGCATGTGCCGTCCTATCGTGATACGAGCATCCCCAACCCGCACCGCCAGGTCTGGTGGCTCCCTGCTCCGTGGCAGTTTGTGAAACCACAGCGCCTCGGTCTTGTGAGGCGCTGTTTTCAGTCCTAGTTGGTGAATCTTGGCCATCACCCTGGCTACAGCACTTTCGGCCCTTGGAATGGCATCTTCAAAGGAGGTTCCTTCAGCCACCACCAGTGTGTCATCTGCATAACACACTGTGCTAACGCCGTCTGGGAGCTCCTCTCGCAGGACCGCATCATATGCCAAGTTCCACAGAAGTGGGCCCAACACTGACCCCTGCGGAACTCCGAGGCTGACCCCCTTCCGTGAGACCGAACCCTCTCTGCCTGGGTACCTTATGTACCTGTTGGACAGGTATGACCCAACTATTCGCTGCAAGTAGGGAGGCAATTGATGGTACACAAGAGCCTCCCTAATAGTTCCCCAAGGGATGGAGTTGAACGCGTTGACTATATCCAAGCTAACAGCCAGCGCAACTCCCCCTCGGTTCACAGCCTGCTCCGACAGTGAGCGAACGCGAAGTATCGCATCCACTGTCGATCGCGCAATTCGGAAGCCAAACTGACTATCCGAAAGGTCGGGACCATCCCTTCTCAGGTGTATCTGGATGCGTTCGGCGATGACTCGCTCGAAGAGCTTGCCAGCCTCGTCCAGCAGACAGATGGGTCGGTACGGAGACGGAGAATCCGCGGGCCTGCCTACCTTCTTCAGGAGCACCAAAGTGGCCTCCTTCCAGTCGGTGGGGAATATGCCGGTACTCAGGCAGCTGTTCAATAGACAGATGAACTGTCCGAACAAACCAGCCCTGAGCGCTAGCACCCACACCCGACCGGGTATGCCATCGGGACCGGGAGCAGTGTTGCGCGCTCCGAGACGCTTTATTGCTCGCTCCAACTCGGGGTCCGTCACTCCTAGGTCATCGCACCATGTGGTAGGGTCCAACGGTAGAGGGTCTTGTTGACCTTCCTGGCCCCTGGGAAACAGTGTACTGACCACCGTTTCTACCAGAGCGGGTTCCAGGGTTTCAGTCAACGGACGGCCCCATGGATCCCTATTGAGACACTCAAGGAGCTCGTTCCAGGACCGAGCCTTCGCATCCGCTATCGCGAATCGGAGCGCGTTTTTAGCCTCCCTGTAGGCATCATAGGCTGTCTGCTTCTCGGTTTCCGTCGCCTGGCGTCGTCTCCGGGCACGAGTGTAATGGCGACGGCTGCGGAGACAAACCGCACGGAGTTGCGCGATTTCCTCCGACCACCAGTATGCCGCTCTGCGAGTCGATGGCTTGGCCCGGGACATTGACGCGTCACAGATGGACCTCATTGTTTCCCGGAACCAAGTGGCCTCTTCCTCTGCACTGACGCCTCCGTCGCGACTTCCAGCCCAGGAAGCGACTGTGGCGGCAGCAACCAGGCTATCCCTGTCCAGAGAATTCAGTGCCCAACGGCGCTGCGCTGTAGCCGTGTGGAGGTCACGAGCTGCTGACCGGAGGTTCACCTCGAACACAACGTGTCGATGGTCCGACAAGGTGACCATCTCCACAGCTACCCTCCACCCCGACACGAGACGCGCGGCCGGAGGAGTCGCCCATGAGATATCAACGATCGACTCCCCCTGCCACCGAATGCACGTAGGCACAGACCCCCGGTTTAGTAGCCGTAGGTCTAGCCCGGCCGCCCATTCTTGTACAGAAACACCCTTCGCATCGTCGGATGTCCCACCCCACGCTCTAGAGTGGGCGTTGAAGTCACCCAGGACAAACACGGGGCGAGGCAGACATCTGCGGACACAACGTGCAACCTCGTCCAGGTGAGCCTCGTACTCCGCGAGAGGACTGTTAGGCGACAAGTAGCAACCCACCAACGCCAGAGAGCCCAACTGCACCGCCACATAACGCAGCCCCTGTTCTATAAGAGAACACTGAGGGTCTCCTGATCCACCGCTCCAATAAACTGCGACGAATCCTCCGGCATCACCGAACCAGCGGGGATGGTCCGGCACTCGGTATGGATCCGACACAACAGCCACTGCAACCGAACGCTCCGCGAGAGTATGGAGGAACAAGTCCTGTGACTCTCGACAGTGGTTCAGGTTGCACTGCAGTACATTTATGGCTGCGAATGGGAAACCTCCATGGCCTCCTTAGGGCTAGTGTTGCCCGTCAGAACCGGTAAGCTGGCTGGAGCCGGTTCATCAGCCCGAGATTCGACAGGCAGGACCTGTGGCTTCTTTTTGTGACCCTTTGGTGGGGAGCACCGTTTACTTCCTAGCCTATGGTTTGATGGCCATCCGTTGTCCGCGCAAACTGGGCATTTCGGTGCCTTTGCAGAGCACTTGCTTGCTCGATGGCCGGGTTCCCCACAGGTATAGCAACGATTGCTGCGGTCCGCTGAGTTAGGACACTGAAGACGGACGTGCCCAATCTCCAGGCAGCGGAAGCACTGCATTGGTCTCGCCGCCAGTACTTCAACTCTCGCTGATGTCCACCCGACGCAGATGCGTTTTGCTGTTGCCAGCTTGCGCACCGCTGAGAGTGGGCACCGTACCCACGCCGACGCCAGACCTGATCGTGCTCGTCGGATCTCTCCCACCTTAATTTCAGCAGCCAGGCAATCACCCGCGCTTGCGACCGCAGCAGCCACCTCAGTCGAAGAAACGGCTTCGTCCAAGTCCATAACTCGTACCTCGCCGGTCTTGAACGGGCGAGCGATATGGACCGGTAGATCAGCCAGTTTTTCCCTCATATGGGTCGCCAGCACATCTGCTTGCTTCACGCAATCTGGACCGGATACCTCGAGGACGAGGCCCCCGGTCACTGCTCGCTTCATGCGGACGGTGCTTATGCCGCACTCACTCAGGCGGATGCGTTCCTTAGCTGCCGCCATGATGGCTGCATAGGAGGTGTCCGCACCCTCCCGAATAGTAACGGCGACAGCTGCCGACGAGGGAGGCTTTGCTGGTACCATCCTCCTCGGCTGCGCCGGCCGCCGCATTGCAGTGGCTTTTGCCTTCTGGGTGCTGGCACCCTGCTTCCGGGCATTTTTACTCGCAACCGTAGCCCAGGATTGCCCAGCTGCTGACTGAGTGTCCGGTGACACTGGGGCCGGCCCAGAAACAGCAAGGGCCACTGTTTCTGGTATCGCTTTCTTCCCATGTTTTGTAGGCTTCGCCTTTTTCTTCTTGTGCTTTTTTGGGGCTACGGAACCCCCACCAGCCGGTGGCCCTTCCTGTCTGGCTGTCGGCGACGAGCCGGCGCGAGGTACGGCCTTCGGAGCAGAGACAATGGACACAACTGTCGCCAGTTTCTTGTCCATCATGCTGCCGATGCGCTCCATCAGGCAACGTTCCCATTCTCTCGACGGTCCGTGGTGAGGTTTGGCGGTTGACACCGCGACCTGGTCTGCAGCCTGCAGACCCGCGGCACCAATCTGAAGTGTAGCCACTTCCTTGGCCAAGCCTTCCAACCTCGAACTGAGAGTGGCTACCTGAGAGCGCAACTCCGCGTTCTCTCTCTCCAGCCTCTCCTCGTTCCGACCCGACACAGTGCGCTGCACCAGCTCTGTGGTGGCAGCCTGCATGGTCTTCGCCGCTAAACGGAGCCCGTAGACAAAGCTGCCCTTAAGGTTCTTAGACCTGTCGGCAATCTTTTCCACCGTAGACAGCTGATCTGCAATGCATGCATTGAGGTCAGCTGTCGGCCGTCCCTGCATTTCTGCCAACAGGTCGTCCGCCTTTGGCATCGAAGCTTTCGCCCTTGTATTACTAGTGGGGGCAACGCGAGGATCAAAAACTTCATCGTCGCCTCCACATCCCTCCCTCACCGACTTTCTTGTTACTCGGCGTTTCGTTCCCGGTGGACTATTATTAGCCCCCGAGTTCATCCTTTTCCTGGGCCTACTAGACACGCCTGATGATGCCATTGAAACAAATGACATCACCGATGACGTGTCTGACCCCACACTGTTTCGCCTATCAGGCGCTTGCGCCGACAATGGGCGCGCAAAATCTATATTATCATAGAGGCAGTTGCCCCCCCCAGAGAACGAAGGGCAGCCCGAGCTTAGCTCGGGGAGGGATTGACCCGTTAGGGGACCCTCCTGGGGTATATCATTGTCATTTTTATGTACCTCCATGATTTTTAAAAACCCAAAACCCCCCCAGAAGTGTTTGGTCCGCGGGAGATAAATCTCCTACCCCGGCTCACTATAACCAGTATAGTGAGCCGAGGTATTCCCTATCCGCCACCTGGGACGCGCCACGTAGGGGTATCACCTCCCCTCCCACTTAGACACCTAAGCAGGTCCGTGGAACCTAACCTAACCTAACCTAACCTTTTTTTTTTTTTTTTTCGAGGGGGAAATCTTCAACAAGATTCCCGCCGGACCCGGGGGAGCCAGGCGGGATATGTGGGGTTTGACCCACTAAAACCCCCTCGGTGGCCACCATCAGTGTCATTGTGAGGCTCCGGGATCTCCAGTGGAACGCACCGGAGCCACCCAACACTGCGCCGCAGCTCCTCCTTGGGAGACTCAGGGTCTCCCGACTCCCTCGCAGCGTTCGCTGCAGTGCATGGCCACATGCACTGCTGCTCTTCCCGGGGCCGCTATGATGCGGCGCCTTGGACCCCCGTCCTCAGCGCCCGCAGCCCCTACTCTCCTTTTGGTCGCCTCTTACGACGGGCAGGAGATACCGTAGCCAAATTCTAACTCCCAGGCTACAGGGACACGACGGGCTCAGGCGTCACGGGCCCCTCGCTGTCGCCTCCGAGCGGGATCGGCCCTCTCGCGATCTCGCTCTGCAGTCTCTTTCTGAACCATTACGGTCTCGCAGAAAGAGACTACGGCCTTCCACAGCTCCTTGCCTCGAGTCATGGCTGCCACCACTGCGGGCAGTGACAGGTCCGGCCCGATCCTGTTAGCCAGGTCCTGCCTTTCAGACTCCCATGCAGGGCACACTTCTAGAGTGTGCTGTGCGGAGTCCAGGCTACCTCCACAGTGGTGACACGACGGATCAGGCTCACGCCCTATCCGGTGCAAGTACTCTCCAAAGCAACCATGCCCGGTTAGCACCTGCGTCAGACGATACGTGAGGTTACCCGGCCGTTGCATCCATGCATCGAAGCAAGGCAGTACAGCTGCGACAACTCGCTGCCGTTGACACCGAGGCTCCTCCAACCGCTCCCGCCAGTGCTCCAGGGCGACCTGGTGCTCATACCGCCGGACGGCTAACGTCGGCTCCGCATCGGCAACTTCCACATCGTGTAGTCGCTGGTACACTCGAGTGTCCATTTCCGCCAAGATGTCCAGAGGCGGATTGCGACCCAACAAAGTCGCCGCCTCAAACGATATCGTGCGATATCCACGCACAACGCGGATGGCCATCTTTCGCTGGACGCTGTTGAGCTGTGCTCGGTTGCGTCGAACACCCGACAGTCTTTTCGACCAGACGGGTGCTCCGTAGAGGGCCATAGATCGCACGACTCCGGTGTAGAGGCGGCGGACTCCTTCGCGGGGGCCCCCGAGATTCGGAAGTAACTTGTGCAGAGCACCGGCCACTTTTTCAATCCGGGGGACTAACCTCTTAAAATGTTCATCGAATGACCAGCGACTATCCAGGACAAGGCCGAGGTAGCGCATGTGCCGTCCTATCGTGATACGAGCATCCCCAACCCGCACCGCCAGGTCTGGTGGCTCCCTGCTCCGTGGCAGTTTGTGAAACCACAGCGCCTCGGTCTTGTGAGGCGCTGTTTTCAGTCCTAGTTGGTGAATCTTGGCCATCACCCTGGCTACAGCAATTTCGGCCCTTGGAATGGCATCTTCAAAGGAGGTTCCTTCAGCCACCACCAGTGTGTCATCTGCATAACACACTGTGCTAACGCCGTCTGGGAGCTCCTCTCGCAGGACCGCATCATATGCCAAGTTCCACAGAAGTGGGCCCAACACTGACCCCTGCGGAACTCCGAGGCTGACCTCCTTCCGTGAGACCGAACCCTCTCTGCCTGGGTACCTTATGTACCTGTTGGACAGGTATGACCCAACTATTCGCTGCAAGTAGGGAGGCAATTGATGGTACACAAGAGCCTCCCTAATAGTTCCCCAAGGGATGGAGTTGAACGCGTTGACTATATCCAAGCTAACAGCCAGCGCAACTCCCCCTCGGTTCACAGCCTGCTCAACCTAACCTAACCTAACCTAACCTAACCTAACCTAACCTAACCTAACCTAACCTAACCTAACCTAACCTAACCTAACCTAACCTAACCTAACCAGTCTCGCGCCGCGCGCAGCCCCGTACGCATCGTTTCCGCGACGCTCCGCAGTCGAAAAATCATATATCCCAGTTTTTTCGCTTGAAGTGCATTGTGTTATATATCAAAACGTGCGCGCTGACGCGCTCTAACCTCTTGTTCAAGAATCTTTGAGATTGCTTAACTCAGTGAAGTACAGTGGACCAAAAAGTGCCGCGATAAAAAATTGAATCTGCCGCGTGTCACTGAAACGGACCTGGAAACTTTTCTAAGGGTGCCACGGACACAGTGAATGCATAAAAACGTTCCTTAGTGAGTGCTGCATCTCGTGGTTATATTGATTTTTGCCCGACTTACCACCCCAAAGTACATTTGTAAGTACAATACATAACTTTGATTGAAAGTGCCAAAATGTCTCAAAACTGTAAATATCACCCAATTTTTTCGCTCGTAGTGCAATGTGTTATATATCAAATCGTGCGCGCTGACATCTTCTAACCTCTTGTAAAAGAATCTTTGAGATCGGTTACCTTGGTGAAGTACAGTGGACCAAACAGTGCTGCGATAAAATAGAATCTGCCGCGAGTCACCAAAACGAACCTAGAAACTTTTCCAAAAGTGCCACGGACACAGTGAACTCATTAAAACGTTCTTTAGTGACTGTTGCATCCTGTAGTTATATTAATTTTTGCCGGACTTACCACCCCGAAGTACATTTTACACAACTTTGATTTAAAGTGCCAAAAAGTCACCAAAACTCTGAAATATCGCCTGGTGTTTTCGCTCAAAGTGCATTGTACTACACATCAAAACACGCGCAATTACCTCTTCTATCTACTGGCATAAGAATCTTTGAGATCGGTGCATTTGGTGAAGTACAGTGGCCGAAATAGTGCCGCGATAAACATAATTGAAACGAAAATACGGTGGACCAAACAGCGCCGCGATATAGAATAGAATCCACCGCGTCTCACTAATACGGACCTGGAAGCTTCTTAAAGGGTTCCACAGACAGAGTGAATACATCAAAACCTTCCTTAGTAAGTGCTGCATTGTGTAGTTATATTGATTTATGCCGGACTTACCACCCTGAAGTACATTTGCAAGTGCAGTGCATAAATTTTGATTAAAAGTGCTAAAAACTCACAAAACTCTAAAATATGACCCGGTTTTTCGCTTTAAGTACACTGTGTTACGTATCAAAACACGCGCGTTTACGTCCCCTATGCACTGGTTTAAGAATCTTTGAGATCGGTGCACTTGGTGAAGTACAGTGATCCAAATAGTGCTGCGATAAAATAGAATCTGCCGCGAGTCACCAAAACGAACCTAGAAACTTTTCCAAAAGTGCCACGGACACAGTGAACTCAATAAAACGTTCTTTAGTGACTGTTGCATCCTGTAGTTATATTAATTTTTGCCGGACTTACCACCCCGAAGTACATTTTACACAACTTTGATTTAAAGTGCCAAAAAGTCACCAAAACTCTGAAATATCGCCTGGTTTTTTCGCTCAAAGTGCATTGTACTACACATCAAAACACGGGCATTTACCTCTTCTATCTACTGGCATAAGAATCTTTGAGATCGGTGCATTTGGTGAAGTACAGTGGCCGAAATAGTGCCGCGATAAACATAATTGAAACGAAAATACGGTGGACCAAACAGCGCCGCGATATAGAATAGAATCCACCGCGTCTCACTAATACGGACCTGGAAGCTTCTTAAAGGGTGCCACAGACAGAGTGAATACATCAAAACCTTCCTTAGTAAGTGCTGCATTGTGTAGTTATATTGATTTATGCCGGACTTACCACCCCGAAGTACATTTGCAAGTGCAGTGCATAAATTTTGATTAAAAGTGCTAAAAACTCACAAAACTCTAAAATATGACCCGGTTTTTCGCTTAAGTACACTGTGTTACGTATCAAAACACGCGCGTTTACGTCCCCTATGCACTGGTTTAAGAATCTTTCAGATCGGTGCATTTGGTGAAGTACAGTGATCCAAATAGTGCCGCGATATAAAATAGAATCTGCCACATCTCACTAATACGGACCTAGAAGCTTATCAAAGGGTGCCACGGACAGAGTGAATACATCAAAACCTTCCTTAGTGAGTGCTGCATTGTGTGGTTATATTGATTTTTGCCGGACCTACCACCCTGAAGTACATTTGAAAGTGTAGTGCATAAATTTTGATTAAAAATGCTAAAGACTCAAAAAATTCTAAAATATAACTCGGTTTTTTCGCTCTAAGTACATTGCGTTACATATCAAAACACGCGCGTTTACGTCCCCTATCCACCGGTATAAGAATCTTTAAGATCGGTTCACTAAGCGAAGTACAGTGGACCAAACAGTGCGGCGATAAACATAATTGAAACGAAAATACGGTGGACCAAACAGTGCGGCGATAAAATAAAATCTGCCGCGTGTCACTAAAACTGACCTAGAAACTTTTCAAAAAGTGCCACGGACACAGTGAACACGTATAAACGTTCTTTAGTGAGTGTTGCATCCTGTGATTTTTGCCGGACTGACCACCCCAAAGTACATTTACTTATCCCATGAATAATGGCAAAGTTTTTCAATAAAAACCAAAAACCACGTGGCCTAATATAACACTACACACACAAGATGATACGCACACCGCCCCTGTCGCCAAACAAAGAAAGGACACAGACGAGACAGCGCACCCGCGCTATGCTGGACGAAGGTCCTGATCGTGTTGGTGAACAACAGCAACGCCAACCATCGCCAACAGAGTCACAGGATTCGCAAGAGCTGAGGCTAGACTACAGCGGGACCAATGAGGAGGACGAACGGCCCTTATCTGAGGGCCCAAATCTCAACCCGCTTGACGGTTACCTCGAAAGCGTAGTCAACTACTGTGACCGGATCACTGCTCTGCTAAGGCCAGGCAAAGACAAGAGGAGTGTGACTAAGGAGTCGAGACAGGAGGTCCTTGCCATAGCGGGGAAAGTTAAGGCCCTCACCAGCCAAGTGAGGAAGGACGCCACGGAGCGGCAATCGTTGCCCTCGTTCGAGGACATTAACAGCATCGAGGGCGGCCCAAACCAAGTCAACAGCGCCAGCAGGGGAGGCGAGACGGACTGCGGCACAATGGAGGAGGACATCAAGTCGCTCATCCGGGGCACCATTGAGACTGAGTTTCGGAGGGTGAGGGAGGACATGGTGCGCTCGGTGGCGGATGCGCCCCGGGCTGGTGTGCCGTCATATGCGACTGTGGTGTCGGCGCCGGCGGCAAGCGGCCCGCCATCGCTCCGCCAAAACAGGCCGGCCATCGTCCTTGCCCCAAAAGCTGCCGTGGGCGATTCTGCGGAGACCCTGACTGCATGGAAAAGAAGCATTTCTTTCCGCAATACCTCTTTCGCCCCGGCAGGATTCAGTTTTGTCTCCAACAACAAGGTGCGCGTAGAATTCGACACCTTGGAGCAGCGAGAACAGGCGCTCGCCATGACTAACGACAACATAAACAGCAACATCACTGCGGAGTTATCAAAGTCCCTGTCACCTATGGTGATTCTGAAGGGCGTATCCGCCGACACCCGATCGGAGCAACTCGTGGAGGTCATCAGGAATCAGAACCCGGACATTGCCGACGCCATGGAGAGGGAGGACGATTTTACACTCCACTTCAAGAGGGGTAACAAAAACCCTAGTCTATACAACGCAGTTTTTAAGACGTCACCGCAAGTCTTCAAAAAAATCACCAAGGCCACCAAAAT
This sequence comes from Argyresthia albistria, assembly GCA_963457715.1. Classification (NCBI taxonomy): domain Eukaryota; kingdom Metazoa; phylum Arthropoda; class Insecta; order Lepidoptera; family Argyresthiidae; genus Argyresthia; species Argyresthia albistria. The sequence continues at coordinate 80,083 of CAUOQF010000248.1, read as the reverse complement.
AAACATCGACCATCAGAAGGTACACGCTTGCGAGTATCTCCCGCTACTCCAGTGCTACAAGTGCTTACAATACGGGCACACTCGCAAGAGGTGCACATCGGAAAATATCACCTGCTCCCACTGCGCGGCTTCTGGACACGAATACCGCAACTGTCCGTTGAAACAGGACAGTACAAAGCTCAGATGCCATAACTGTACCTCCCACGCCACTAAAAATAACATAAGAATAAACACAAAACACAGTGCCACCTCCGCCCTGTGCCCACCAATGACCATGATGTGCAATAAAATAAAACAGCGAACAGATTACGGATCTTATGGATAACAATACTAATAATAATAAATTCAATACAAACAAACAAGGCAACTACAACTGCATACAAATTAACGAAGGGCACGGGCGAACAGCTCACCAAGAAGTATTAGTATACTTAAACGACAAGAACACTTCATGTGATTTTGTCTTTCTCACTGAACCATATACGGCTAACCAGAAGATCGTAAAGACTATACCGGGATATATTACATACCAGTTCCCATCGGATGCTAATCCTGTCAAAGCTGCACTACTAGTTAGAAACATAAGTACCTTAGGATACACCAAATACTCGGACTCACACATTGCAATAGCACAAATTACAGAGAAAACAGGAGCCAAAATCTACCTTGTCTCCTTGTATATAGAGCCCAAAAATGACGTCAACAATACCCTGAGGAAACTAGAAGGATTTCTGCAGGAAACAAGGGGATCAAAGCACATTATCGGAGGGGACCTTAACGGCTGGCACACCACGTGGGGATGCCAACAAAACAACACCAGGGGATGTGAAATCGCGGACCTGGTGACTGCACATGGCCTGAAAGTGTGCAACATCGGGTACACTCCCACTTTCCAAACAGTAACACATGGACAACCCAGATCGTCCATTGTAGATATTACCCTCGCTAGTAATGTACAACACAACAATCCAATAACAATCACGAACTGGAAAGTTACTTTCGAGGTTTGCCCTTCCTCGGACCATAACGCGGTAACTTACACAATTGCCACATCCAAAAGTAAAACAGCCAAATGGAACAGAAAGGCAAAACTAAGCACATTCAAATACGACACAAGCGACGTGAAATGGGAAAAAAAGAGGGAAGACATAGAGAGAGTTCTGCAAGGAAAGATGCCGGAAATCGAAGATATTAACAATGGTGGAGAGGAAGAAATTGACTTCATCATCGCATCCTTTACCGGAGATATACAACAAATGTGCGATGAACTACTCCCACGATCAGCAGGACCCCCACAGAAACCCCCATGGTGGAACGAAGATCTAAACACCCTAAAAAAGGAAGTAATAAGAAACCACCATGCAATAAACAAAGCTGTCCGACGGAGGCTCCCGCTCACGGACATATTGAGAGAGAGGGATTCCCTAAGAAAACAATACGCTGACGCGTGCTGCACCGCGTCTACCAGTAGCTTCCGAGATTTCTGTGAACGACAAAAGAAAGAAGACGTATGGTCTGTAACTAACGGTTAGTCGGACTAAACCAGTCACACAACCACCCGCCACAATGACCTTACCTAATGGAATGCACACAAAAGATAGCAAGGAGACCGCCGACGCGCTTCTCAACAATTTTCACCCTGACGACACAGAAGACTCTCATACACAACGTGTGCTGAGACAACAGACTCTGGAACCCCCTGACACCAACAAAGAACCACCATTTACGACCGGAGAGGTAATGGGAGCCTTAGAGACAATAAACCATAAAAAAGCACCTGGATCCGACCACCTGACAGCTGACATATGTCTCCAGGTGACTAAAATCTTTCCGGAAACCGTGACCGCAATAATGAATAGATGCCTACAGATTGGATACTTCCCTGATTACTGGAAAACAACCACCACTAAAATAATTCCAAAGCCGAACAAGGATGACTACGCTATACTGTCCTCATTCAGGCCAATTGGACTGGTCAAGGTATTTGGGAAATTACTAGAAAAACTCATCATAAACAGACTTATTCATCACATGCATACAAAAAACCAGGTAGTAAACCGACAGTTTGGGTTCAGGCTCCAGACTTCAACCACCCACGCCATAAAACACGCACTGAAATTGATAGAAGAGGGCAAAAATGAAGGCGGACAAGTCCTAGCCGTGTCTCTGGACATCCGAGCTGCATTCGACAATGCGTGGTGGCCCGCCGTCTTTCAGCGTCTCAAGCGGATCGGCTGTCCGAATAACATATACATCATCCTACAGAGCTACGTCAAGAACAGATACGTGCAGCTGGCGTTTGCCGATTATTCCGCTCAAAAAAGACTTTCACGCGGATGTATACAGGGCTCAGTGGTTGGCCCGGTACTTTGGAACCTCGTGCTGGACGATCTCCTCGATAAAAAGCTACCGGTGGGATGTCACACTCAAGCTTACGCCGATGACATCCTACTAATCTGCCGAGCAAAAACTGTCGAAGAACTAGAAGCCAACACCAATCTGGCCATCGAGGAGGCCGTCGAGTGGGGGGCTGGCGTGAAGCTGGACTTCGGAAAGGACAAAACAAAAATAGTGGCCTTTACAAATGGAGCATCTAGAGCCAGGGTAATAATGGGTGGCAAGGCTGTGCCAATGGTCAATGAAATAAAATACCTCGGCGTAATTATCGATAACAAACTCCAATTTACACGGCACGTCCTACACACTATTGAAAAAGCCAAAAAGCTGTACTGTAAGCTGCAAATGTTTATACGCCCTACCTGGGGAGTACACCCGGAGAACATTAGAACTATATACAAACAGGTTATCGAACCTATAATGACATATGCCTCCTCCATCTGGCACAAAGCCCTAAAAAACCAATATATACAAGACAAGCTACTCTCCCTGCAGCGCCTAATGGCGATAAAAATTACACACGCTTTTAGAACCATAAACACGCCACTTGTGATCACCCTGGCACAGCTTACACCATTGCCTGCAAAGATCAAATACGCTGCCGAGCTAGAAAATACCAGGCTTCGGGGCGTGTCCTCTTTGCTACCGGATGATCTTAAAATTGAAAAACCAATCTCCCCTTCTGAAATGATGCATCCGGCACTCAGGGAGGGCATCTCATTTCGGGAGCTCCAGGACGCGGCCGAGGTCGAGCGAGCTCTGGATGACCATCCGATAGACTCGTGGGTGTCCTACACTGACGGGAGCCGACACGACAACACAGTCGGGGCGGCTTTTGTCACTGTGGGACCAAGTCATACTAACCCCATAACAAAAAAGCTGAAGCTACACGACTGTTGCTCGGTATATCAGGCTGAACTCCTCGCGATGACGCAATGTCTCCAAAATCACTTTAACACAATCACACCTACACATAACAACACCACACACATTATTTTATCAGACAGCAAATCAGCCCTTCAGGAACTTGCCAATCCCAATAGTTACAATCTACTTGCGAACACAATACATAAACTATTATACACACACAAACAAAACTCACACACCCACTTCTACTGGGTAAGGGCGCACTGCGGCATCGTGGGGAACGAGCTTGCCGACGCAGCGGCCAAGGCTGCAGCTAATCTAAAAAAGACACCTGACCACCTAACTATACCAATATCCAATATCAAGTACAAATTAAAACAGATTGCCCAGCAGTCGGCCGAGCAATGTTACAACTCCCCCAAAAACTGCAAATACACCAAGAAAATCTTCACAGACTACGAAGCTGTAAACAAATACTTATCCACATACGGTCTGACTTTCGAAACCACTCAATTCATATCAAATCACGGATACCATAAAGAATACCTCCATAGATTCAAAATAACAAATGACAATCAATGCCCATGCGACAGCACATCTACGCAGTCTGTTCAGCATTTAATAAAGGACTGCCCCAGATTTAACTTCGGAAGACATGAATACGAGCAAACATGCATAATATTAAAAATAGATCCAAACAACTTAGAAAAAGTATTTTCTAAACAAACAACAGCAGAAGCCTTCCATAAATTCTATAAATATATTGTAAAAAAGCTCAAAAAGTTCAACGGAACATGATTATAGACATTATCATTTTATATTATATTATTATTATTTTACCTTCAAAGTATATACTCAAGTAAATATTATATTATTAACTTAACTCACTCACTTCTGCTTGCTGAGCTAATGACCTGGGTTCGCTCAGCTAGCAGAGGGAAAGGTTGGCGTTGCCGGGCCGGCGCGTCCTGCTCGCGTCCGCGTCCGCGTCCGCGGTGGCGATCAGACGCCGATACAGGTTCGTACGCGGCTGGTTGCCTCCGCGCGCGCGCGCCTCTGCGGGCGCGGGCTGGACGCGGTGGTTTGGTTTGGCCTGGCCTTTACTTCTACCTATTTATCCCTAATATTTCCTCACCATCAACACAATAAAAGCAAATCCCACACAATAGGTAAACTTCACAACAAAACCCTACACTGAAACAATATCTCACCTCACCCATCCATACACACATCAAATAAAAAACACCGCCAAGAGCAACGTGTATACCGATAGCACAGCGCTCTTGCACTCCACAACACTGCACAGGGTGGTGGTTTTAGTCCGTAGGCAACTGGGCAACATTCCCAGTTGAGTCGGGCATGCTGCGGGACCGGGCCGCAGTATCCAATGAGGATTCCCACCACCCACGGAAAAAAAAAAAAAAAAAAAAACCTAACCTAACCTAACCTAACCTAACCTAACCTAACCTAACCTAACCTAACCTAACCTAACCTAACCTAACCTAACCTAACCTAACCTAACCTAACCTAACCTAACCTAACCTAACCTAACCTAACCTAACCTAACCTAACCTAACCTAACCTAACCTAACCTAACCTAACCTAACCTAACCTAACCTAACCTAACCTAACCTAACCTAACCTAACCTAACCTAACCTAACCTAACCTAACCTAACCTAACCTAACCTAACCTAACCTAACCTAACCTAACCTAACCTAACCTAACCTAACCTAACCTAACCTAACCTAACCTAACCTAACCTAACCTAACCTAACCTAACCTAACCTAACCTAACCTAACCTAACCTAACCTAACCTAATAACCTAACCTAGTAGTGATCGCGCGTGCCATCTGCTAAGGTTGTGTACGTAAATACTTGTATACTTATAAAAGACCAGAGGCGTAACATTCAAAATAAACCAGCATAACTTTTATAAATAGTTGTTTATTCTCCAAAATTCGTACATGGACTGACCCGAGACTAAGCCAAACAGTCTCTTTTATACTTTTTAAAAACAAGATGGCAGCACCTGTTTACCGCTAACAGTTGCCGCCTTTAAGCAACTGATGTTTATATTACTGTTTAGCTTGGTATATCTTATACCAAATACATTTTTTAATTTATGCTACAATTCTATAAGTGTATTAAACACAAACTCTAACATTCGGCCTTCCTGACCAAGAGTTTGTCCTCAAACTAAGTATCTAGTCTGTAAATTGTCATAAAGTGACATAATCAGCAATAATTATACATGTATTATTATGTATTATTTTCCAATTGTTTTTACATTCACAAATAAATGATCCTCTTCAACACTCACACACATTCAATCATAATATTGCTCTTTAGGTAGCTGTTGTTTTAATTAGGGGGCACGGCAGTGCCCCCGCCAATTAGGGGGCACGGCAGTGCCCCCGCCAAGTCGAGCGCGAAGCAAACACTGCCGTACCATCCTTTACTGGAACCATTTCGCCGCATTTTCAGGCCCTATTTGAGAACCTCTGGATAAGACCAGAACGCAGAAATTTTCGTCATCTAGTAAGCTACAATCACATACTTAAAATCCAAAATTTCAAGTCTGTAGGTCATTTAGTTCCGAAGTTATTCGAAAGCAAAGTTTCGCATTTTCGACACTCACTCACTCATGATCATCATAGAACTAGTTGTTAGGTATCCAACACTAGATGGGTCTGCCAGTCTTCTAACTCGCGCTGGTGAAGTGTTTTTCTATTAGTATATAAAATCAATTTATCTTTCATTCAATGGTCAGTCAGTCAATGGAGTCTGTCATACTCAGGTCAGGTACCTTATGGGGGTCAAAGGTCAAAACACCAGTACTTCCCATAGACTCCGGTGCTGAAATTTGGTGCAGAGTTAGGTTTTAATAGCAAACATAAAGGGAAAACTATACAAGGTGACTTTAAAATATCGATCAATACTTTGGGAAATGATGGTGCCCATTAAAGATGAGAATAATGGTTGATTTTTTTTATTGGTTAATGGTTAGTTGATAAATAAAAATATCGATAATTATTTTGGTTGAAAATATTAGTTAACACAATAAAATGAATAAAACAAACAATCAACCATTCACCTGCCTGACCGATCAATAAAAATATCACTTTCGTAAGGAACATCGACCCAACAGTAAATGTGTTTTATTATAAGAGAAATAGAGCATACATTGAACAATCATTTATTCACCGTTCGATCGAATATTATTAATATTATCAAATGGTTATTTGATATCAAATATCCACAACAGTAAATAATGTGTGTTATCGTAAGAGAGATAGCGCCTACAATTGAATGCACGCGTAACGAACGAAATTAAACACCTGACACCTGTGCCTGTGACTTGCCGCTCCGACGAAAGAAGCAGCGCGGCACGTGGTGCGGGAAGTCGGGAATGCGCGACGTTGCCATTTGTCAATTTGATAATTATCGATATCGGAACGAGTTGATAAAAATATTAGTTGATATTTTTATTCGATTGTGTTAAGTTTGTTTATTGAATATCATAGTTAAATAAAATTATTTGTTAATTTTAATGGTTGATGGTTATATTAATCATCTCTAGTGCCCATAGAATAATATGAACTTTCCCCAAGAAAAAAAATTTTGGGTATCCCATAGTAAATTGAAAACAGCTGATCGGGGCAATGGACGGGACAGGACGGGACGGGACGGCACGGGACGGCACGGCACGGGACGATCAATACTTTGGGAAATGATGGTGCCCATAGAATAATATGAACTTTCCCCAAGAAAAAAAATTTTGGGTCTCCCATAGTAAATTGAAAACAGCTGATCGGGGCAATGGACGGGACGGCACGGCACGGGACTGCACGGCACGGCACTGGACTGGACTGGACTGGCGTAAATTCCGCGCCGATCTTTCAGAAATTAAACCGTCTAAACCGTCTAAAAGAATAAATAATGAACGCGAATGGGCAATACGAAAAACTGTTGCTACTGTCCAAGAATCAGAACCGGAAAAAAAGAAAGAAAGATTTGTAATAAAAAAAAAACTGCTCTTAAAAATAAAAAAACTGTGTCAAATAAGAAAATCTAATAAAATAAATGAATATACCCACGTTTCTACAAAAAGAAGTGAAATCCCACCAAAACATTCTGTAAAAAACTAGCCAAGTCTCGATGGAGCTGCTCGTTTATCTCTAAAAAGTAATGAAATCTAGACAAAGGCGTGCCAAGTCTAAGGTTCCTTACTGCGATTTCTTTATTATTATAGTTAATGTTGTGTGACTTGGCCGTTTAACATTCTTTATACGTTAGTGAGTACAAGTCAATTTTGAACTGCGTCGTATTTAATTACAATAAATTACAAGTTGCAAGTCTATTTTAAGCAAATTAGTATATAAAATACAACAGATATAACATAGGTAGTTACAACAGATATAACATTACGTGTAAACAAAATTGACTTGTACCCACTAACGTATAAAGAATGTTCAACGGCCAAGTCACACAACATTAACTATAATAATAAAGAAATCGCAGTAAGGAACCTTAGACTTGGCACGCCTTTGTCTAGATTTCATTACTTTTTAGAGATAAACGAGCAGCTCCATCGAGACTTGGCTAGTTTTTTACAGTATGTTTTGGTGGGATTCTACTTTCCATATCAAACTAATCAAGAGATTGCCAACCACCCATGACTTCCAATCTCAAAACGTATGCCAACTGCATCGAGAGCTTCGCCAATACACTGACCACCCAATGACTTCCAGCCGTTAACCAGCTGCACCATTGGACTTCATAAATGCTGACCACTCAACGACTTAAAGTCAGACATAAATCTCTATTGATTGCACCATGGAATTCATTGACACCTCCGCATAGAAATTTATGCCAACTGCACCGAGAGCTTTGCCAATACACTGACCACCCAATGACTTCCAGCCGTCATCCGGCTGGACCATTGGACTTCATCAATGCTGACCACTCAACGACTTCCAGTCAGACATAATCTCACTATAAGCAACGCAGAGTCAACAGTGTAATCTTCAATTACCTGTGACCTCCGCAAAAAATAAGAAATTAATTCGATTCTTATGTCTTATATGTGTGTAAGTGCATCATGTTTCATTACATTGTATCTTCTTCATTAAATTAAAGTTTATTTATATGTCGGAGAAGGGGATAAAATAGAGCATGACTCTTCATGACAATCATTTTATATTTGTGGGCGTTTTTTGTGGGAGATCAAGCGAATGAGTGAACACATAGTTGATCTATTTTCAGTTCATTATCATTTTACTAGCTGATTACAACAACGTTTAGCACTGATATACTCTGACAACAACGTTTAGCACTGATATAATACTGGATATGATTTATCTCGAGCGAGTTTGTAACGTCTATTCACAAGATAATAATCATATTTGATAAAAAAAAGTTGTTGTTTTTATCGCCAATTTTATTAAATTAATAAATGTGTAATTATTTTGAATTATGTTTACTTTCCTTATTTATGTGAATTGTTATGTCTTTCTTAGTCGTATAAAAATAAAATAAATTATTTTCTTTGACATAGGTTGTGTTCATAGACGCGTTAGTAAGATGAGATATGATCCTGCCCACATTCTTTTCTTCAGGGTCATGAAATTATTGTTTAGTCACTGTATTAACGAAAATATTATAGGCAATATACAGAATATCCAATACCATCAATAAACAAAGCTTCTTTGTTAGCTGTACATTTACCATCCATGGTTTGAATCAAATAATTCCGTAAACCCTCTCGCCATTTTCTCATTTCACAAGCCTCTACAAAGTAGGTAGGCAATCTAACTTTAAACTTTCACCAGATCATCCAGTTACCTTAATATAATTTGCAGACGATATATGAAAATTTTAAATAAAGGTAACTCTTTAAAAAAATTAAAAAAGTTACCTAAGTTCAAGTTCAACTTCAGGTTCAACATTCTAGTGTCAGCAAAGCCAGTCTGTCGGCTCTAAACACAGTCTATCGGGTTTTTGACAATAGTCAGTCTATAGGCTCTGTGTCGATAATACCAGTCCATCGGTATGCCCAATCCATCGGTTATGACAACATTACCATTCCATCGTCGGTCCGTCCCGTATCAGATCACAAAGTACTCGTTACCGCTTGCTGTGAGCTTCATTCACATGCCTCCGAATCATTAAATTTTCGGATGGGGCTCGACTACGGGTCGACACGATACTCAGGCCTGCGATAGCTGCGGGGACTGGACAACACGTCACAACGTCACCAGTTTCCAGAGGCCTGCTGCCTCTTCAAAGGTTCTTCATATTCAAGTACGGGAACTATCTGGTTACTGCATTTTCAGCCCTGTGATTTTCAGCCTGAAACGCAGAGACAGAAGAACAGTGCCTATCCACTTGTTTTGTTTTGCTATGAGATCGTTGGTTGTAATTGTGGTCAGTAGTAAGGTAGGTAGACTACGTAATTCGTTGCTTTGTATCTCTTGAGGCGTAGGTTACCTCTTGTGTGCGAGATTCCCGATCCGGTACGTTTATCTCATAGGCTTTGATTTTTATTGCCAAGCCATAAGTTTGAGAATTGCGGGCGATTTTTACAATTACACACAGTTAAAGGGGCTTTACCTAAGGACAACGATTTCACAACAATCGAGGCAAACTAAACGCGTTTCTGCGTGTAGGGAGAAGTCTCACAAACGTGAAGTAATAGTCTGGCCTAGTATAATAATAATATGTTTTGCATCTTAATTAGTGCAAGAAATGTGTTAACATAACGTGTAATGCGTAAGAATAGAAAAATATAGGTACTCGCCTGCTATTGTCTGTTCCAAAATCCGTATTGGGCTGGAATCTCCATCCATTTTTCACTCACAGTTGAAAGGTTGAAACTGTTGGTGCTTTAGGTTACATCGTCGTGGGGTTTACCCATAGCGATAGATCACTGTTTATCACTGATTATGTAATTTATTCGTGCCACTTCTGATAAAAGACCAGGGGCGTAACATTCAAAATAAACCAGCATAACTTTTATAAATAGTTGTTTATTCTCCAAAATTCGTACATGGACTGACCCGAGACTAAGCCAAACAGTCTCTTTTATACTTTTTAAAAACAAGATGGCAGCACCTGTTTACCACTAACAGTTGCCGCCTTTAAGCAACTGATGTTTATATTACTGTTTAGCTTGGTATATCACATATCGCCCGCGGGTAGATACAAAAATAGCTTTATTTTGCATCTCAACAGTTTTAATTAATTATAATACTTAATCCTAAATTTTCAACTTAAACTAATACAATTACATAAACTTTAATAAGTGAAGAGTGTGCTGTAATGATTTCCTAAGGATCTGGAACTTAATTACTACATAAATTGATATCTTGCGACAACGGCAGTTAACAGTAATAGTGACACACACGGAGCCCCCAGGGAGCGTACGACAGCGACGCCTACTGGCACTGGAGTGACGCAGTAAGTTAGTGCCTACTACATAGTTGCAGCGTTTGTGGTGCGAGAGAAAGACCTGAAATCTAGATTTCATCACCAACTACGCCATCTATCGGCCGTGGACTAATTGACGTAGACGATTAGATCGGCTAACAAGCGCCACCTAGTTTATATCGTCGCAGCTCAATTATCGACCGTATTTGCCGAGCAATGAAGTGTGGAGGTTGCGGACAGTACATCGCGGCATCGTCGCCAGGTGGCGTTTACTGTACAGAATGCAGTGGCATCTATCACAAGAAATGTGTATCCCTTTCCCAAACTGCAGTAGTGCCCCGCGACTGGGTATGCCCATGCTGCATCAGCAAGAAAGGGCGGGTGAACGCCAGTGCCAACACCCCGGTGGGAGGAAAAGCTGCGAAAAGGACACCACCACCACAAACAATAACACCACAGAGCGCAGACACGGGAAGACCAATCTCCTTGGAATTCACCACACCCGTTTCACCTGTAGGAGATATCGCGCTCGCCCCTATACTGGAATCTGCCCCCGAGGGAGAGCAAGTGCCAACTGACCAGGACCAGAGCACTCCGATCCTTTCCGAGCTACTGTCGGAACTGCGTCTTTTTCGTTCGGACATGATAGCAATGCGGGAGGAAATGTCCGTCTTCCGAAGTGAGATCCTCACGCTCCGGACGGACATCACATCATGCAAGGGTGACCTAGCTCTCACCAGCACGAGAATTGACAAGGTTGAGGAGTGTGTAGCCGAAATAAAATCGCTCATCAATAAAAAAGACGATATAATAAAAGGCTTACGCGCTGATAACGTCAAACTTGCCAACATCAGCAAGGACCAGGAGGCGCGGCTCGTGACCCTGGAGCGGGAACACCACCAGCAGCAGCAGTGGACTCGCTTGCAGAATATTGAGATCACCGGGGTGCCAGAAACTGAGGGAGAGTCGACCGTCACCATCGTGCAAAAAGTCGCGAAGATCACCGGAGTGGAGCTAAGTGCCGACGACATTGAGTTCGCGCACCGAGTGCAGCCGCTGCGGGCGAAGGCCGGCCAACCACGTGCACTAGTCGTGCGCATCAGGCAGCGCGCCACAAAGGACAAGCTCATCGCCGCCGCACGCAAACATCGCAACGACCTGTACACCTCGGCATTGGCAGTACCAGGCGAACCCGCGCGCATCTACATCAATGAACATCTAACGGTCGCCAATAAGAAGCTCCTTCATGAAACCAGGAAGAAGGCTGCAGAACAGGAATACACATTTACGTGGACAAAAAACTGCCGTATATTCGTGAGGAAAAATATACAGTCCCCCCACATACTCATTGCATCTGTGACAGATTTAAAGAAACTGATATAATAACAATCTTTACTTACACTTTATACCTAAAATTACCTTGCCTAACACTGTCAGTAATATTATTGTTTTGCCTGTATCTTAGAATAACTATAATTATTTCAAACAATACTATGTTCCCACCATGTCCTGTCCCACAGAGGCGCACATACACTCACTCAATCACACTACACAATACACATGCCAACACACACACCTACCCTTGCTTAGTGGCTCGTTGCCAATTATCCGATCCCAAGACCATTAAGGTCGTAGGGCTAAGCAGGGTCATACTGTACACTAAACATAAACACGCACCAATAATAGAGAGAACATTTCACCGCAGCGGTTGTTGCACATTTGTCTTAGTACGTCACCTACTGGGTATTTTCGACCACAACTATATATGTTTCAGTAACCCTGTAAAGAATCGGCCGAAAATTCAGTAAACTACGTATATTTTATCAAAATGTTAACGGGCTACGTACAAAGATGCTCACCCTTTATGACGGTATTGGTGCACTCGACCATGAGCTTATCTTTCTCACTGAAACTAAGTTGTGTGATGGTTTCCTAAACGCGGAAATATGCGACCCGGACCACTACGACATACTTCGACGTGACCGTGCATCCACTACGGCTGGCGGCGGGATAATGGCGCTGTGCTCGCCCGCGCTCGCCGTGCGCCCGCGCCCCGAATGGGAGGAGGACAGCTACGAAGCTATCTGGCTGACAGTGCCGGGTGAGTCAATAGGTAATAAACGCAACCTACATATAGCTTTAGTATATATACCGCCCGACACCGATCTACCTCAGCGCATACAAAGTTTCCTAAATCAACTTAGCGATATAACGCGGAACAATCCCAATGACCTATTTATGCTGGTGGGAGACTTTAACTTGTCATGTCTGAACTGGGACACGGGATATCCCGTGTGTATCAAATATGGCACTGTCGCGTTTCAAAACTCAGCAACAAACTTCGTTAACCTTATGAACTTTCTTGGTTTTGATCAATACAATAAACTAAGAAATTGTTGTAATAATATATTAGATCTAGTGTACAGTAATTTTGCAATTGATGTTACCCAGTCCTGTTCACCAGTTGTTGCGGAGGACAGATTCCACGTTACTCTCCATCTGGAGTGCACAGACGTGAGTGTTAAAACCATCCCACCCGCGAAGCGATTGAAGTATCAGTTTAGGAAGGGCGATTACGGTGCTATGAATACTTTCTTTACTGAAACAGATTGGAGTGACCTGGATATGGGTACAGTGGATGACGCTGTCTCATACCTTACCTCTAGGATACATGATGCCATCGAGATGTTTGTACCGAAAGCTACGACCTGTAACTCGCGACATTACCCCATATGGTACAGCCGAGCCTTAATCAACATCATCAAGGAGAAAAATAAATATCACACTTTTTGGAAAAAATATAAAAACCCACAGGACTACGATGCTTTTTCTCTCCTTCGTAGTAGGCAAAAACAGGTACAGGAGGAATGTAACGCAAAATACACAAGATTGGCACAGGATGGTATAAAGGAGAACCCCAAGCTCTTTTGGTCTTACGTTAAAGCGAAACGAAAGGATGGATCTGGGTACCCTCAAAACATGACCTACAACAACAATCCTTTAGGCTCTAAACAGGAAACATGCAACGCTTTCAATGAATACTTCGGAAAAATGTTCTGTCCCCCTGCTCAATGCTATCCCGATACAAATCTATTAGAACCGCCTCATCAGTTAGTGACTAACAGCATTACGGTTACGATTGAGGATATATTCAAACTTCTGAAAAAACTTGATAAAAGTAAGGGCCCTAGTAGTGATAAAATTCCTCCTAACCTAATAGTGAGTTGCGCCGAATCACTGGCTGGGCCGCTATCAGTAATATTTAACAGGTCTTTTCGTGAGGGAGTATTTCCATCCACTTGGAAGTTCGCAAAGATTGTACCAGTCCATAAAAAAGGCTCCAAGATACCGGTAGAAAACTATAGACCAATATCTATTTTAAACGTTTTTAGCAAGGTGATGGAGCAGGTGGTTCATAGGCACATCTACCAGAATATTGCCCCGAATGTCCCAGGCGAGCAACACGGCTTCGTGAGGTCCAGGTCCACTACAACCAACTTGGCTGTGTTTGTGGACTCGGTTCTCGTAGGGATGGATCAAGGGGGACAAGTTGATGCTGTTTATACGGATTTCGAGAAGGCGTTCGACCGGGTTGACCACATCATACTCCTGAAAAAGTTAAATAACCTGGGTATCAGGGGCGATCTTTTACGATGGACGGATTCTTACATTAATAGAAGATGTCAGGCTGTTGTCGTTGGTGGCTGTCGGTCAGACCTGATTATTACGGTACCTTCTGGTGTTCCTCAGGGGTCAATTTTGGGACCCCTACTCTATGTTGCATATTTATATGACATTGGTGTTTGCTTCAGTCACGCCAGGTTCCTCTTGTATGCTGATGACAAAAAAGTTTTTACAAAAATAAACTCTATTCAAGATTGTGTCAATTTACAAGCGGACCTGAACAGGCTATCTGGCTACTATGAGCGCAACAGAATAAATGTTAACGTTGCAAAATGTAATGTTATAAGTTTCACAAGGCGTACAAAGCCAATTTTGTATGACTATAAATTAAATAAATCACCAATTATAAGGGTACAGTCGATACGCGACCTAGGTGTCATTTTGGACTGCAAGCTGACTTTTCAGGAACACATTGAACATGTCACAAATAAAGCCTTCAGAAATCTAGGTTTTATTTTAAGAGTGGGTAAGCCATTTACTGACCTTAGCTGTATCCGTGTACTGTACTTTGCGTATGTTAGAAGCATTCTTGATTATTGCTGCACGGTATGGAATCCTCAATACGAGATTTACATAAACATGGTTGAGCGTCTCCAGATAAAGTTTCTGCGCCATCTCAGCTTCCGTGACGGATATCATGCCGATGACTACGCGGCAGAATGCCGACATCACAACGTCCTGAGCCTTGAGTCCCGCCGATGCATGATGGACATGAGGCTGCTATATAACGTTTGCCATGGTGTAGTTGATTGTCCTGATCTCGTTGAGGCTCTGATCAGACTGGAAGCACCGTCGACACGTACCCGCCACACCAGACTTTTCAATGTGCCGCTATCCCGTACAAACTACGCTGCCAATTCTATCAGCCGCCGCTTACCTCGCACATACAATCAAAAGTTTTCCGGTCTAGACATATTCCATCACTCTCCTGGTCTTTTTCAAAAGAATATGAAGTTGATCTTTGCACCACCACTAAATCAATGAAGCATTATTATTATTATTATTTTGTCAAAAAGAATTCATTTTCTCTCTATTATTACTACAACACACACATCCACACATGCTCACGCACACACACCCTTACACACACTTCACACCTCCCCCTCCCTCTTAACTTCTAGATAATATTTCTTAAAACTTTTATTAAAATAAAAAACTAAAATGTATGTATAATTAAATAGTGTAATTAAACTGTATTTGCAAAATGTAATAGTAGCATAATAAGAGCCCCTAATTGGCCTAGGTATAAGTTATTTATTGTGCTGTACATTTTTTATATTGTGCTGTGGGCTCAGTTCCCAAATAAACAATAAACAATAAACAATAAACAATATCTTATTCCAAATACATTTTTTTAATTTATGCTACAATTCTATAAGTGTATTAAACACAAACTCTAACACTTATACTTAAATATACTATCGATACATAAATACAGAACTAACATGTAAAATTGGTGTATGTAAGGTGTATGGTGGGTGTATGTTTATATTTTGACATAGACTAAAATTACTTGACAATATTAGCTCCGACGCTCTTACACGGTTGCCATAGATTTCATTTTCGAACTCACTTTTGAATTAGTTCATCAGTACATTAAAATAATTCAAAAGTAAGTTTGAAAATGGAATCTATGGCGACCGCATAAGAGCTGTCGGACTTAATATTGTCAACTAATTTTAGTGAGTGTAACCTAGAGAATCGGCCACTATATGGAACTAAAAGCACTCATAAATCAATTTAAATAAAGAAGACCTAGATTCTTATGTGTAAAGAATGAAAAAGTGAAACGTCGTTTGT
Source organism: Argyresthia albistria (assembly GCA_963457715.1). NCBI lineage: Eukaryota > Metazoa > Arthropoda > Insecta > Lepidoptera > Argyresthiidae > Argyresthia > Argyresthia albistria. Next base: position 63,904 of record CAUOQF010000248.1, on the reverse strand, counting down.
ATTTTGTGTAATTAATATATGACGAACTAATACGGAGAAAATTCCAGGCCTTCGATGGTTTCGATGGTTCTTTAGGATTTACCGTAGCTAACGCAGTGTGTCGGCCTTATATTTTATATATGTAAATCTATTATTTTTTTGCAATAAAAAGCGTTGCCATGTAATTAATCGGCAAAATTAATGATCCTCTTCATTGCACCTGCACTATAATAATTGATTTGTGCAGCCACAGTAGGTACTTACAAATTTAAGATAACGAACACAATATAGAGCGATTCAAGTGAATAGGATTATTCGCGAGACTATGGAATATGTAAAATATTTACAAGTAAGTACTTATGTTTATTAATTTGCGTTTTAGGTATGGCTAAAGTTTACAAAGGCAAATCAAGACTCATGAACGTAAAGGACGTGTTTCAAAAGCGTTTTAAAATCAGAATTAGATGGTGAAATCGAGTAATTTCTTTTTGTATATTATGTTATTATAACTAATGAACTTATTTGGTGGAATTGAATAGCTAGCTAATATAATTGAAACAAAAAGTAAACTTTAGAAAAAACCGACTTCCACAAACCCTATTTGATTAGATTGAGTTTAATACAAACTGTATTCCCTTATCCCCCCCCCCCCCCTTGGGGACTTAATACTAAGGCTACTAAGGAACCTCTGCACAAAGTTTCATGGCTCTAGATCCACCGGATTAGGCTATGCGTTGCCTGCCCGTCAGCCACGCATTGTATTTGTACCTAGTATTGAGCAGTTCTGGTGGCCTTTGTGGTGGCCATCAGCAGTTCCGCATCACAATATTATGCTTACCATGTGCATTTGCACGAGTTATTATGAAAAACACAAAAATCACTATAGGTCTGCCTATAATATTTGAAGAGTTCCTTCGATTTCTCCAGGATCCCATCATCAGATCCTCACCTGGTGTCAATGGGACCAATGGGAAGGTAAACCCTTTCAAACAAAAAAAATAATTCCAAATCGGTCCATACGTCTAGGCGCTATCGGGGCACATACATAAAAAAAAACTAACATCCGGACGAATTGTAAACCTCCTCCTTTGGGAAGTCGGTTAAAAAAGAGTATTTAATCGCAGACACAATATATATATATTCAGTGGTTCCACAAAAGCAAGAGAAGAAACGTCAAACACAGTGTTGCCAGTATTTAGTTTACATTTTTCCCAATATCCTCACCAAAATGTAAACCGATTTTTCTTGACAGTGGCTTGGTTAGAATGTCAGCAGTCATCTCATTAGCTTGAATATAGTTAATTGCCAAGTTATTCTAATTATTATTGAAGAAATAAAGATGTCTTATATTGATCCGATCACTATAAATGTTATTAGTTAACTAATTAGGTAGTTACTTAACAGTATACGATAATAAAGTTGTTGGAAAGATTCTACCATACACAGATACTGGTTAAATTATCCGACTTGGTTTAAAATTAGATCTCACAACTTTTTACGGTAGAATAAACTGCGCAGGCTGCGAGACTGGCGTTTTTGTATATGCGTATGCATGTTTTGTTGGGATCTCATTTCTTTTTGTAAGTAACTTTCCTTTTTTTCTTTTCGGGTACTATTTCTTGTGCGTTAGCTACCGACTTGCTCAAAGCCCACTCCCTATCTCTATGGGCTCTTCTCTGTGGCTTTGATGTTGCGATTTGTGACAAGTCTGGGCGGTGAATTATATAAATATAAATCATACCTCAAACCAAACCATACCGCGATTCAGGAAATGCACACCTAGCGACATCTAATGGGGAATAGTGATATTAGACAATATTGTAACCGCTTTATTTAAATCATAGCTGGAACCAAACCATACCGCGATTCAAGATACACATAGCGACTAGCGACATCTAATGGGGAATAGCGATGAATCGAAGTAGTCGTGTACTGAGCTTATTGATAATTAATATATTATGAAATTGGGGCTAAAATTGCGCAATGTTTGAGTTTTCCTTGGCTTTGCAGGCTAAACTTTAACCATGCTCAAAATTTTAAGCTTGTGGGTTCGCTAGAAGTAACCTTTAGAGTTTTCATGATCGTGAATCAGTGAGTCAGTGAGTGTCAAAATTGAGGAACTTTGAATTGCTGTACCTTCAACTCTACTGGTTCAAATTTATTGAAATTTTGAGAATATGTCTTATGACATGGTGCCTTTTAGCCGCCGGGAATTCAGGTTTCTATCTTTATCCACAACGGAGTAACAGGTAGGTCAAATATGCTCTGAATGGCTTCCTGTAAAGGATGTTACTGCTGCGCCCGTATGTTTTGCTCGACTTGGCTTGGGGGCGCTGCCGCGCCCCCAGATATCTATGCTATCCGGGCGTCTGCGCCCATAACCTAATGAACTAATTTGGTGGAACTTATAGCTACCTAATAAAAAGAGTATTTAATCGCAGACACAATATATTCAGTGCACAGACTATATAGGGATACTAATTCAGTGGTTCCACAAAAGCAAGAGAAGAAACGTCAAACATAGTGATGCCAGTATTTAGTTTACATTTTTCCTTATAATAACCATTGTAATTATTGTAAATAAAATAATAAATATTCATAAAAAATCGAGGAACGTAACACATAAAAAAGCGTCACGTCTTTTTACATAGAGGGAGTCGGGGCACAAATTGCCACTTTCAAAATCGAGGAAAATCTGCATCAAATAATTTACCAACAAAAAGTTATACAAGAATAACTATCCCAGGGATAATTTGTATGACAAATGACAGTTCAAAATGTTGGTGTCTATGAAACAATCGGTTAAGTGCGGGTCGGAATCGCACACGAAGGGTACCGTACCATCGTAAACAATAAAAAAAAGATTATGCCCTCACGGCGATTTGAACTCACGACCTACGGATTGAGGGCCTACAACATACCGGCTGAGCTACCACAATGATGTGGGTTGACGCGAAATATACCATCATTTTGAAATGCGTGGGTGTATCAAAACAAGTCTCTTGTATGGGGATGCCCTTAAATTTGTAATGTCTCTCGTATTTCAGTATAGAGTGTTGTTGGGGCAACAGATGTACACATTCTGTGATAATTTCAAATTTCTAGCTATTACGGTTCGTGCTCTAGGACCCGCTGTCAGACGGACGGACGGACAGACGACAGAAAGCGGCGGCGCCTTAGTAATAGGGTCCCGTTTGGCACCCTTTGGGTACGGTACCCTAAAAAGTAGAAAATACTCTCGAGTAAAAGTTACTCTTGCGTTGGTAAAATTCGCTCTAATCAAAGCATTCCTAGTAGAGCAATTTTGTGTTACCACGTGTTACTTCTGCTTGTGATGAGTTCGGATAGAATTGGTTAAATGGTTGATAAATAAAATTAATCTGTATAGTCTCATAAGGTAAGGACATAGGCAGAACAAACTAACAATGGCGAACAATAGATGCTGGGGCGAGAGGGTTAAAAAGGTAATTACTATACTTACAATATGCTTGCAGCTCATTCTGTGGCTTGAGCTGTCTTCAGCAGGCTCAGCTGGTCGTCCGTGGAACAATTGGCCTCGAGCGGGACTCGTACTTAACTTTACTTTAGACGATGTTGTACTTAACTTGAGACGAGTCCATAACGCCATGATAAAGACACCTGCAAGGCCTAAACATCGAAGCAGGCCTCACAAAGGTACCATTTAAATTCAATAATATTATTGTACTTATAGATAATGTTGTAGATAATGGCACGATTTACAATATTGTCATGCTTATATATATTTTTATCATAAGACCAAACGTTTCGATGAAATATAAAAAAGTTTTTATCATAAGACCAAACGTTTCAATGAAATATATAAAAAAAATTGCTTGCTTTCAGTACATTTAACAGGGTTAGGCTTTTCAAGATTTTAGTCAAAAAAGTGCCAAACAATGTATACAACGCGACAGTAAACCATACGCCACAACACGTTTAAATACTCCTTTATTTCCTATCAAGATAATAGTAGTTTGTTACACAAGGGGTGAAAGAGAGCTATTTCGGACGAAGGTCCAATTTAGAGCCCGTGCGAGCGCAGCTCGCAATGGGAGCTAAGAATCGAGTCTACCCGAGATATTTAGTTCGAAGTCGTTCGAATATAGTTCTAGGGTGAAATCGATATATTTGTTTAACATATTTATATCTATAAGTCTGGTATTAATGTAGGTATTGTTAAGTAGTTTATTGTTTTAACTTATTTAATGTTGTGCACATGGGTCTACCTGTTGTTCAGTTATTTCCTGCCCATCCTAGGTTTGCTGGAAGAAATCTCTTAATAGAGATAAGCTCGCCTTTGTCATGTGTTGTCCACTTTCAATTGTAAAATGTATTATTTTGTGCATTAAAGTATATGAAATAGCTACTTACACCCCGAGGTAAGCATAATACTTTACATCATTCGAGCGAGGTAAATTAAACGGAAGGACTTAAAACGACTGCGGTCGCAGATGCTTATGCAGTTATGCGTGATGGTCTTTAAATGTAGATTAGTGTATTTAGAGACGACATCAGAATACGGGCAGCGTCGGAAATCAGTAGTTTTAGAGTTATATTTTGAATAATCGCCATTTCAAGCATTCGGGACACGTGGGGATGTGTGTGGGAGTATATTAGGGTGGGGAAAAGACAAAAATTACTTTATATCGAAACAGCCGTTGAAAGTTCACCTGCCTCAAGGTAAAAAAAAACCGTCTCGTGTGCATGAGCGTTTACTCACTAAACCGGTGCCGGTGCCGGGCCGTGGCGTGTTAAAAAACGGCTAAACGCGGTTTCCCAAACAATTTATGAAAAAAAATTAGTCGTACGCTTGGACGAACTATCCAAGGTCGTACGTATCGCCACACAGTCAAGCATAGTGAGTGGTAGTCTGTGATAGGTTCTTCGTCAATACATAAATCATGTAAACATCAGAATGTGTAATGAATTTAAAAATGGAACAGTTTCTAGTTTTCATTGCCCGGCTTCGGAAACACGAACTTACACGGACTCTTTTGACAGCAGCAAAACCTCTTTCCTGAGCTCGGATGATGTAAACTACTAATTCCTCACAAGTGTGTTGAAAAACGTCGTATGAAACTCGTAAGCATTTGGTAATAACATACTCGTTTCTTTATTACTGCTCTCACCTGCGGCTCGAGCTGGTAAACCAACCTCGTGCCTACTATTGTCAACGGTTATATTAATAATTTTTTATCACACCTGCTCTGAAAATACATACTAATTATACCAATTAGAGGGAAGAAACGCCTTTATCCCGCCCTTCAAATCCTTTCATCCCAAGGTATGGAAGTTTGTATGAAAATCCTTCCGACCCAAGGGTGGGAAGTATGTATGAAATTCCATTACATACCCGGTTTTTTTATTTTTTATTTGTCAGCAGTAATACTGCAAAGAGACTTTAACTGTCTACCTACTAATTAAATTTCAAGTAAATTGTTACTGGCCACATACAGTTTTTTTTTTACCAGTTACCAACCTCCTTGGTGCATACAGAAAATTAAAAACGAAATTATTTTTGTATATAAAACGCGCGGAATCACGGAAGAAATGGCTGCATGACCTTATGATCTTAGCCTACTCCAGAACGGGCGAATAAAAAAAGGAAAAGCCCGCGCATTTTCGCAAAAACTTCGAGCAATACATTTTCAGAAAATGAAGTCGTTTTCTTTTCCTTTTGCCAACGTATGAAATTTTCATAAGTACTGCAGATTTCTATGCATTTATGTCTATAATTTTCCTCGTAGGTGTAATAAAAAGCACTATACATACCTCAGGATAAAGTACAGTTCCATACCTCAAATGGTTTGCGCCCCTCGCAAGCTCGTGGCGCAAATGCCATAATCTCGGTATGGAACTGTCACTTTCTTCCCTCTGAAGTAATGTACTATTGAACGGCCGACGTATTTTTTCTTTTTTTACTGTTTTGTGAACGCAGCAGCTGTCATGTCAACTCTCTCTCATCTGAATAAAAACTTCGAATGGAGCGCCATTGAACTACTATTACTAGCGTATTACCTTATTACAGTGGAGCGCATCGAATTTTAATTTATCTCTCTCGTTTATTCTGCACACAAATAGCTAGGCAAAGTCTAATGTTCTTCACTACTTTACCTACGTAGTTTACTTATTAATAAAAAGCTGCATTTATTTATTATTTATTTATTGTTCAAATTAAATTGTACAACCTTACAGACTAATCCGATGCGCTGTACAAATTCTATAAGCATTAATAAACATTAACAATAATTAAAATTAATGCATTCCATTGCGTATTTAACACGATTACAAATTTATTACAAAAATATACACAATTAATAATCTGAGGACAACAGAATCATGCAATCATCTCACAGAACCTGCCACATTCTCATTGTTTTATTAAATGTATTGTTGTTTATTCAGTTCAGATGTTCAGATGCACCATAATTCATAGTTAGAGGCCATTAAAATACTATTAGGTACCTACATAGTAGCTCAATGTTATAGGCTTTAATTTTGGTATTTAATTGAAATGTAGTTGACTTTGCTGAAATTGAGGCATGAAGCATGATATTGTAGCGCCATAGCTACGGCGATGGGCTAGCCCCCTGTCACGCAAAATGAATAAATGAATAACTGCCTAAATGTTGGCACAACTGTATCTGCCACCCCATATGGGAAAAAGCGTAACGTTAGTTGTGTTATTTATACATATGGGCCTTTTTCCTTCGTTCTCACTAGTTACATCGAGAAGAACAACTGGGACTTTTTCCCCCGTTAGTTCCATTCGCCCTGTAGTTTATTTATTATGGTTTACCAACAGGTCATCATAGACACTACACACAAATGGAAAAACAGGGCGAAATGCAGCAATCCAGTGAGCTGAAGGTCTCAGCCTCTACGCCTGCCAGACACACCTCCGATGGGGACATCTGCACCTCACCTGAATGTGTTCACACAGGTACGAGTACTCCGTCTCAACAAATTGATGCATATCCACCATAATGGAGCCGGTTTTAATATGAGAAGATAAATACACCATGCCTTTGTAAAAGGCCATGCAATATATTGGCATAGTTCAACTTTTTCTTTTCGCCAGAAATGAAACCTAGGTATATGTTAGAGGACAATACCAGGAATCCAAAGCAGAAAGAATCAGGTCTCTAAACCGTATCGGAACAAAGATACTTGATGAAACATAGCTAATAGATAGTAGAGGTTTACATTGATTCGTTGTGCCTCTGCCACCCCGTATGGAAAATCCGTGACGCTTTGTTATGTTATATTGTCCAACTGCGCCATCATTAAACCCTTCTATCAAGAGATATACCGCACCCCCCGGGGAATAAAGTCGTTATCGCAAAAAGCAAAATGTTCAGGAAAAATAAAAAACCGATTTTTCGTCCTAACTAAATAAGTATCTGTGATATTGAAGTCGTTAAGGCCTCAGTTTCAAGATTATTTTTTCCCTACTACATAATTATATATTATGTTTTCAAAACATACTATCTTAGCAGATATTCAATAAAATGTATAATACCAATCTTAGAACCATTATTTTTTATTGCATAGTTATATTACGGTTTTATTCGTTGTAACATGGGAATTAAACATTTCCTGTATCCATAGATAATGGTAATATTCGTTGACATTCCGTGTACGCGAAAAAGATAGCAATAGTGCGTTACGCTCGGCAATATGCTACAGTGCTACTGCAAGGGCTGTTCCCGCCTAGATGAAATATTGTTTATTTCGCTAATAGATTATTGCTGGAAATCAATATTGAGAACAAATCGGTAAAATATGTTATTGTTTTAGCAAGTCATAGCACATTTTTGTAATGAGCCTTTACTGTAAAACTGTTCAAACAATGGAACAAGAATAAAGTCGCAATAGCGGTTGCAGTTTCGTGATACAAAAAAATACCAGTAATGGCTTATTGATGGCTTATTCTTCGTTCAACATATTTAGTATTTTCCATTGAATAAAGTAGTGTTTTTTAATAACTTCCCCAATTGTATTTAAAAATCTGAATTAAATTACAGTGATGTATCTTGCCTCGAAGAACACGTTTATGCAAAAACATTAAAAAAGTCGTAACATGACATTACCGTTTTATTCCCCGGGGGGTGCGAACGAAGTATGTGCGCTGTCGCCTGCCAATTAAGTATTAGCAATGTTTCATCAAGTTTTGCATTCTTACTACAACACGCGAACCGGCGCATTTGAACTTGCATATCTTGCGTGAGAAGCAAGTGTTAAACCCGCTAGAACACGGAGCTCTTCCTAATCCAAGACCAACAAAGGAAAAATATTATTTTTTGTAAAATATCACACATGGAGTAACGCCTGATAAATAATTATAGCAATATTTTAAACACGCTTTAACTTGGTTCCGGATGTGTTTGGTAGACCTACTTCTTTTTGATATTGATTTCTTATACAGTTCTCTAACATATGGCCTAGGTTTCATTTGTGGCCACAAGAAAAAAAAACTGCCAGCGATGTATGGCAAAAGTTGCATTGCCCTTACTTTGCTGTATTTTCTGTGTTTTGTCTTTTATGTGCAATAAATATATACAAATATATACAAGTACTAAATCTCAGAGCAAAATACCAAACTACCAAAATCTCTCGAGCGACTTTTCGGAAAGTCAGTATTTTAATACTTTTTTGTAACCCATAAAGTTCGAAGTAAGTTTATTCACAGCACATGACGTCAGGATTAATGAAGCATCTGTAACTGGTTGTGATTACTTCTGATTACGCATTTCTAGATTGATTTTTTATTAGTTTACGTGTGCTTTATCGCCTCCACTCGATTCTACAACATGACTCTATAATAATGGAACCAGGCTTTGTAAAGGCAAACAGCTCAAAATTTTCTAGGATTGGTCTATTGATATAAACCTTTTAAAAATCCCATGCGTATACCTTTAAAAGTATAGAATATAAAATAAAAATACAGAAAATACCTACATGCCTTTATTTAATAAGACAATCTTGTATATTAATTAAACCACAGGTTAAAATTATAAAATCATCAAGAACTTTAATCAAACATTAAAGGTGCGAACGCACTAGGCGGAACTGCACTGCAGCGGAACTGAGCGACACGGCGCGTCATTTTTTGATAAACCGCACTTGAACTACAGCGGCGCGTCAGTTTCGCCCGTTATTCAAACAAAGAACGAAAGAGATAGAGAGAAGAGAGAGGGGAGGAGGGGCGTGAGGTAGCGACACTTTTGCCTAGTTGCCCAACTTTGCCGCGCAGTTCCGCTGCAGTGCAGTTCCGCTGCAGTGCAGTGCGGTTTGCTCCATATGTTTGCCTTGAAAGAATATTTTGTCGCGTCGTGTCGCTCAGTTCCGCTGCGGTGCAGTTCCGCCTAGTGCGTTCGCACCTTAAAGGTAAGACCGCACTAGGCGGAACTGCACCGCAGCGGAACTGAGCGACACGACGAGACGTGGCAAAACATTTTTTCAAGGCAAACATATGGAGCAAACTGCACTACGCGGCAACGGAACTGCACTGCAGTAGAACTGCGCGGCAAAATTGGGCAACTATACCCTAATTACTATAAAAACCGGCCAAGTGCGAGTCTGACACGCACACGAAGGGTTCCGTACCATTATCTATAAAAAACAGCAAAAAAATTGTATGGGAGCCCCCCCTAAATATTAATTTAATTTTAATTTAAATATTTATTTTTTTAGTAAATAATATACTCAATATATTGTGAACATTTTAAGCGTCTACCTGCTACCATTATCAATATCGAGCAAAAATGAGCAAAAAAAATCACGTTTGTTGTATGGGAGCCCCCCTTAATATTAAATTTCTTTTGATTTTTAGTGATTTTTGTTATAGCGGCAACAGAAATACATCATCTGTGAAAATTTCAACTGCCTAGCCACCACGGTTCATAAAATACAGCCTGGTGACAGACAGACGGACGGACGGACGGACGGACGGACGGACGGACGGACAGACAGCGAAATCTCAGTAATAGGGTCCCGTTTGACAGCCTTCGGGTACGGAACCCTAAAAACGAAGACATCAAACTTCTTTTCTTGAAGTTTGATAGTGATGTTCTCATTCATTCTCAGTAGAATGAAAATTAATAGAGTAATTCTTTACAATCAAGATTAATAATACAATAACACAATTTAATATGACATTGAAAGCATTACGCTTTTTCCCATTTGGGGTGGCAGAAGCAAATGTGATCTACTTTTTATTCGCCAATAAAGGAGTGGAGCGTGTGACTAAGGCCCTCGCCTGCGATATATATATATATATATATCTATTAAGGAAGAAGGATAGGTAGGTACATCGTGTTGTTCTGGGTCGCCGGGACGTCGTTATTCTTCCTGGGGAGGCCTCCGTCCCAATCCACAAATTTCACCGATTGCACAACACTAGAGAGTTTATAAATATATATGATGTCCGATCTAACTGCAATAGCCGTAAATTCTAGTATTTTTCATAGAAAAACATTCCAACAACACCGCGCGCGAGTGGAAGCCATAGATCGAGTGAAGTTTTTAAAAATAACGAATGAACTGCGCGCGATTGAACGAGGTTCAAGCCGCTGAACCAAACAGGGCGCGTCATTTCAGTTTGAACAAGATATATACACTAGCACTACCAGCTCTCTTGTCATTTCTATCAATTTCATTCTATATTGAGACATAATAATGAACCCAATCATTCTTTACCCATCACTATTTATTTTCTACCAAAAAGAAGAAGAAAGAAGATGAAAGAAGAATGCCAGAGAGCATCGTCTACCGGCGCTATAGGGAGACGAGACCGACGAGGAAGAAAATCCCTAGCTAGGCTTATGTTAAGTTAGGTTAATTTCATAAAATGTTATATATCTCTAGTTTTAAGGTATTTGTCAATATGGGTTTTATACCTGAAATAAAAAGATTATTATTATTATTAAAAATCGGTAACATCGGAACTGTCATTTTACTTCGTTATTATAATAATAAAGGTATAAGCAAAACTGACGCTACCTCAAGCCCGGCGCCCCTCTCTCCTCTCTCTATCTCTTTCGTTCTTTGTTTGAATGACAGGCAAAACTGTCGCGCCCCGCTGTAGTTCAAGTGCGGTTTACAAAAAAATTACGCGCCGTGTCGCGCAGTTCCGCTGCAGTGCAGTTCCGCCTAGTGCGTTCGCACCTTAAAACCTATCAATTTATGATAATATACTAACATCAAAGTTGTCTTCACAGAAATAAATTGGTGTACTCGTGACTAAGTCGTCGCTCCGGTTTCGCCGTGGTATCTTGGTACTGGCCTCTTCTGACAATATAGCAACATCAAAAATCTTAACCCCAAACCTTCCGCAGCGTCAAAACTTCTCAAGGATATGAACAACAAAGTGGACCCTTGCGACGACTTCTACGAGTTCTCCTGCGGGTCCTTCCTCGAGAAGACCAGGATCCCAGACGACAAATTCAGAATGGACCCCTCCACCATCAACACGGACCAGGTGTATGAGCAGATCAGGGCTCTGCTGAACGAGCCCATCGAGCCTGACGAGCCGCGGCCCTTCGTGCTGGCCAAGACGCTGTACCAGGCTTGCATGAATACGAGTAAGTTTCTCATACTTATTTTCTATTTTCGTGTAAAAAAATGGATGGTACTGCTATTACAGTGTGATATTCAAATGCTGTTGTAAATTGCGTTGTGAGAATCTCGCCATCGTTCTGAGTAATATGATGCTAATACGATCCTAAGTTATCTTATACTTTAAACGAGCAATTCTTGTATATATATATATTTCTGTGATCCTCTAACGATTTCGCTGATGGGGGTTTTTGGGGATAAACAATCGATCTAGATTAGTCTTATGCTTGTCTTATGTTTGGGAAAACGCGTGTTTTCGAGTTTCATGCGTTTTCTTTCCACAGAGGATATGGTCGTTAATTGCGTGTTGCCGGCGGCTGTCCGTCTGGTCCAGCGGGTTAAGACGCGGACGTTTTCTCAGGAAAGCATGGAGGTATCATGTTGAAATTAATATCGATTACTCAAGTCTATGATCCCTTGGAGCTGTGAAAAAAATAAACTTATAGGTCTACGCAATCAAAAGATACCGCGATATTATGTCATAATTTTGCTGAATTGGTATGAACTCGCGTGAAACTCGCAAGGGAATCAAAACCTATAGGGTACTTCCGGTTGGCCTAGGGTCATGAAATTTGGAAAGAAGGAAGGTCATAAAGCACAAGTAAAGGGAAAAATCCGAAAACTGTAAATTTCGGTCTTTCTGTCTGTCTGTCTGTCTGTCTCACCGTCTGTTAAGACTTTTTCTCAGAAACGCATGGAGTTATAAAATTGAAATTAATATCGATTACTCAAGTCTGTGATCTCTTAAATTTGTGAAAAAATTAAACTTATAGCTCAACGCAATCAAAAGATTCCGCACATGTCTCAATTTTGCTGAAATTGCTTGATATTCGCAATGGAATCAAAACCTAGAGGGTACTTCCCGTTGACCTAGAATCATGAAATTTGG
>CAUOQF010000248.1:0-51196 GCA_963457715.1 Argyresthia albistria | reverse complement strand
GCGGAACTGCACTGCAGCGGAACTGAGCGACACGGCGCGTCATTTTTTGATAAACCGCACTTGAACTACAGCGGCGCGTCAGTTTCGCCCGTTATTCAAACAAAGAACGAAAGAGATAGAGAGAAGAGAGAGGGGAGGAGGGGCGTGAGGTAGCGACACTTTTGCCTAGTTGCCCAACTTTGCCGCGCAGTTCCGCTGCAGTGCAGTTCCGTTGCCGCGTAGTGCGGTTTGCTCCATATGTTTGCCTTGAAAGAATATTTTGTCGCGTCGTGTCGCTCAGTTCCGCTGCGGTGCAGTTCCGCCTAGTGCGGTCTTACCTTAACGTAACCGTCTTATCACCCGCTCGCTCAACGTGAATTCGTAAGCAAGCTATTTGTTTAGTAGCAAACATTTTGGTGCGGACGCACTAGGCGGAACTGCACTTCAGCGGAACTGCGCGACACGACGAGACGTGGCAAAACATTTTTTCAAGGCAAACATATGGAGCAAACTGCACTACGCGGCAACGGAACTGCACTGCAGTAGAACTGCGCGGCAAAATTGGGCAACTATACCCTAATTACTATAAAAACCGGCCAAGTGCGAGTCTGACACGCACACGAAGGGTTCCGTACCATTATCTATAAAAAACAGCAAAAAAATTGTATGGGAGCCCCCCCTAAATATTAATTTAATTTTAATTTAAATATTTATTTTTTTAGTAAATAATATACTCAATATATTGTGAACATTTTAAGCGTCTACCTGCTACCATTATCAATATCGAGCAAAAATGAGCAAAAAAAATCACGTTTGTTGTATGGGAGCCCCCCTTAATATTAAATTTCTTTTGATTTTTAGTGATTTTTGTTATAGCGGCAACAGAAATACATCATCTGTGAAAATTTCAACTGCCTAGCCACCACGGTTCATAAAATACAGCCTGGTGACAGACAGACGGACGGACGGACGGACGGACGGACGGACGGACGGACAGACAGCGAAATCTCAGTAATAGGGTCCCGTTTGACAGCCTTCGGGTACGGAACCCTAAAAACGAAGACATCAAACTTCTTTTCTTGAAGTTTGATAGTGATGTTCTCATTCATTCTCAGTAGAATGAAAATTAATAGAGTAATTCTTTACAATCAAGATTAATAATACAATAACACAATTTAATATGACATTGAAAGCATTACGCTTTTTCCCATTTGGGGTGGCAGAAGCAAATGTGATCTACTTTTTATTCGCCAATAAAGGAGTGGAGCGTGTGACTAAGGCCCTCGCCTGCGATATATATATATATATATATCTATTAAGGAAGAAGGATAGGTAGGTACATCGTGTTGTTCTGGGTCGCCGGGACGTCGTTATTCTTCCTGGGGAGGCCTCCGTCCCAATCCACAAATTTCACCGATTGCACAACACTAGAGAGTTTATAAATATATATGATGTCCGATCTAACTGCAATAGCCGTAAATTCTAGTATTTTTCATAGAAAAACATTCCAACAACACCGCGCGCGAGTGGAAGCCATAGATCGAGTGAAGTTTTTAAAAATAACGAATGAACTGCGCGCGATTGAACGAGGTTCAAGCCGCTGAACCAAACAGGGCGCGTCATTTCAGTTTGAACAAGATATATACACTAGCACTACCAGCTCTCTTGTCATTTCTATCAATTTCATTCTATATTGAGACATAATAATGAACCCAATCATTCTTTACCCATCACTATTTATTTTCTACCAAAAAGAAGAAGAAAGAAGATGAAAGAAGAATGCCAGAGAGCATCGTCTACCGGCGCTATAGGGAGACGAGACCGACGAGGAAGAAAATCCCTAGCTAGGCTTATGTTAAGTTAGGTTAATTTCATAAAATGTTATATATCTCTAGTTTTAAGGTATTTGTCAATATGGGTTTTATACCTGAAATAAAAAGATTATTATTATTATTAAAAATCGGTAACATCGGAACTGTCATTTTACTTCGTTATTATAATAATAAAGGTATAAGCAAAACTGACGCTACCTCAAGCCCGGCGCCCCTCTCTCCTCTCTCTATCTCTTTCGTTCTTTGTTTGAATGACAGGCAAAACTGTCGCGCCCCGCTGTAGTTCAAGTGCGGTTTACAAAAAAATTACGCGCCGTGTCGCGCAGTTCCGCTGCAGTGCAGTTCCGCCTAGTGCGTTCGCACCTTAAAACCTATCAATTTATGATAATATACTAACATCAAAGTTGTCTTCACAGAAATAAATTGGTGTACTCGTGACTAAGTCGTCGCTCCGGTTTCGCCGTGGTATCTTGGTACTGGCCTCTTCTGACAATATAGCAACATCAAAAATCTTAACCCCAAACCTTCCGCAGCGTCAAAACTTCTCAAGGATATGAACAACAAAGTGGACCCTTGCGACGACTTCTACGAGTTCTCCTGCGGGTCCTTCCTCGAGAAGACCAGGATCCCAGACGACAAATTCAGAATGGACCCCTCCACCATCAACACGGACCAGGTGTATGAGCAGATCAGGGCTCTGCTGAACGAGCCCATCGAGCCTGACGAGCCGCGGCCCTTCGTGCTGGCCAAGACGCTGTACCAGGCTTGCATGAATACGAGTAAGTTTCTCATACTTATTTTCTATTTTCGTGTAAAAAAATGGATGGTACTGCTATTACAGTGTGATATTCAAATGCTGTTGTAAATTGCGTTGTGAGAATCTCGCCATCGTTCTGAGTAATATGATGCTAATACGATCCTAAGTTATCTTATACTTTAAACGAGCAATTCTTGTATATATATATATTTCTGTGATCCTCTAACGATTTCGCTGATGGGGGTTTTTGGGGATAAACAATCGATCTAGATTAGTCTTATGCTTGTCTTATGTTTGGGAAAACGCGTGTTTTCGAGTTTCATGCGTTTTCTTTCCACAGAGGATATGGTCGTTAATTGCGTGTTGCCGGCGGCTGTCCGTCTGGTCCAGCGGGTTAAGACGCGGACGTTTTCTCAGGAAAGCATGGAGGTATCATGTTGAAATTAATATCGATTACTCAAGTCTATGATCCCTTGGAGCTGTGAAAAAAATAAACTTATAGGTCTACGCAATCAAAAGATACCGCGATATTATGTCATAATTTTGCTGAATTGGTATGAACTCGCGTGAAACTCGCAAGGGAATCAAAACCTATAGGGTACTTCCGGTTGGCCTAGGGTCATGAAATTTGGAAAGAAGGAAGGTCATAAAGCACAAGTAAAGGGAAAAATCCGAAAACTGTAAATTTCGGTCTTTCTGTCTGTCTGTCTGTCTGTCTCACCGTCTGTTAAGACTTTTTCTCAGAAACGCATGGAGTTATAAAATTGAAATTAATATCGATTACTCAAGTCTGTGATCTCTTAAATTTGTGAAAAAATTAAACTTATAGCTCAACGCAATCAAAAGATTCCGCACATGTCTCAATTTTGCTGAAATTGCTTGATATTCGCAATGGAATCAAAACCTAGAGGGTACTTCCCGTTGACCTAGAATCATGAAATTTGGCACGAAGCAAGGTCTTATACCACAAGTAAAGGGAAAAATATGAAAATTGCAAATTTCTGTCTTTCTAAAAAAATAATCAATTTGGTTTACATGGATGACATCACACTTTAGTTTTTGTTGTAGATACTGCCATAATCATTGTTGTGTAAACTCTTAAGTTCACTTCATAATCTCAGACATATTCTTTCTGACATATTTTCTAATATTCAATGTTTGTATTTTGATTTTTTCTTTATCACCACAGAGAAAGTAATCACTACTTTATCACTTCAAAAATAACATTCCAAGCAATCACACCAATATTTTCATTCCCATATTAGACCATTATATTTCAAAATTACAACACGTTATCAGCACGAACCCCTAAAAACGGTTCTGTAAATATTATTAGTGAATTATTTTATTCAAATGTGGTGAATGATGTGTGTGTGATTTTTTGTGTGCATGAGGACCTTTGCGAAACAATATGTGGTTATCATAGTGATAACACGACCCCTAAGTCAAAGTGAGAAACGAAGCAAAAGCACTAGCCACAATCTGCCTTACAATAGACGGTGCAGCAATAACGCACGCAAGATGTGCAAAAACCGCAGCCAAAACCTGGAGATCGTTGGGAAAAGCCTTCGAAGACAAAGGCATGGGACGAAGATTAGCTTTAGAGAAAAAGCTATACAGATTGAGTCTGTCAAACTATGATAATATAGAGCTTTATATAAATGCTGTCATGTCAACAGCACAAGATTTGGCAGACATTGACAAGGTAGTAGAAGACACGTCTCTTGCAGCTATACTTTTAGGAGGCCTCACTCCAAAATATGATCCCCTTATAATGGCACTAGAAAATTGCAATGTAGATGTGAAAACCGACTTAGTTAAGACAAAACTACTAAATTAAATGTCCAAAAATGCAGCTCCACCTTCAGATTCCGTTTTTCATACGAGGACGCAGAAGTCCAAGACGAAATCGAATTCTAAGATAATATGTTATGAATATAAGACACCTGGACACAAGAGGCCGGACTGTCCCTTGAGGAAGAAAGAAGTAAAAGCGAATGCAGTAAAAAAAATCGTCAGTGATGTCGGTCTGTAAAGCTTTAAATACTTCTGGCACCTCAAACAAGGAACTTTGGTATGTCGATTCAGGATGTACAAAACACATGACTTCTAGACGAGATTGGCTTCAAGATATTTCGATATCGGAGAAAGGTCATGTTACCGTTTCTAACGGTGAACATATTAAATGCTGCGGAACTGGATATATAAATGAAGTTGCCTTTGTACCAGATTTAAAGGCAAACTTGTTATCTGTGAAGAAAGCTGTTGATAAGGGTTTTATATGTGTTTTTGATAAAAATGGATGTAACTTTTAATTATGTGTGAAATTATTAAGTGTGAAATTTATGTCTATTGATGTTTTTTGAGGTGGATGAAATAATATTAATTTAGTTTTTTTGAAATTGATCTGCAGGTTATGATCACTTAGCCATTTTGTAGTATTGTTTAGGATAGTTTGTAGTTTATTATTGATTTCTAGTTTATTTGTGCAAGGTGTAAGGATTGAGATATCATCGGAAAACAAGACACATGGGTCCTTTAAGATTTTGGGGAAATCATTAAAGTTTAAAAATAACAAATAACTTACGGAGCCGCCTTGAGGTATTGAACCTTTTACAACTATAATGTCAGACTGGTTTTTATAATTTCGTTGCAATTTTTGTTAAAATATTCTATTTCTACCATTTGCTTTCTATTGTGAAGGTTAGGTAAATAGTTCGTATTTATGACTTTCTCCTCTTATTCCCATACCATATAATTTGTCTAGCAATATCTCATGTCGGACTCTATCATAGGCTTTCGCCATATCAAGCAGAATACCAGCATTACCTGTCTTTATAGAATTATAGGTAGTATGTATGTATTTTTAGAAACTAAGAAAGAATTCCATTTAAAAACACAGTTTTACCAATCCTAACGCTTATTTATTTAAATTTAACAAAACTTGAACAATAGGAACAAAACAACACCGATAAAGAGAACTTCAACTAAACAAAACTGAATTGATTTACAACTAATTAACACTTATTACACACAAATTAATCTTTAACGTATTCCTAACGAAATGGCTCACGGGATTTTACCGAAACAACGATATGTACAGAGCTATTACGCGCAGGACGGTTGGCGAGCAAATGTCCGAGGCAAGATGGCGGGCTTCTTTATATAGGCAGCCGACCGTCTAGTGGCGCCTCAACAAGGGATGATGCTAAAACGGCTTCTCCTGACAAAGAGTCGTCCTCGGCTCGAGCTCGAGGAGCGGTGGTGTCGCTAGGGAGCACCGACGATGGAGCAGCATCAGTCGGCTCATTCGAGTCGTCATTGTCTGAAAGGAGAACAAACGTTATAGAAATGTGTTAACCTGAAGTGGGTATAAGCACACATTTCCTTCTGTCCTTCATTCACACAACTTTCACTTTTTCCAAAGTCATCATTCATACAGTTCCATAGGTCATCAACTCATCAATCATACAAAAATTCGAACTAATTCGATGTAACTCTCACATACTTCGCACCTATCGAGACGTCTCAAGAGCTAAGTAAGTAAATCAAACAGGCCTTCTTTACCATACGCGTACACTCCGTCCTTACTCTGGTGTCGCTCAGCACTTCAGCAGTACACCAGCACAGACAGCTTCCTTGCTAGCAATCAGCCAGCCACTAGGGTCCCAACACATGGTGACCAGCTAGCGAGGTCCCAACACATGGTAACCAGCTACCGAGGTCCCAACACATGGTAACCAACGGCAACACGAGGCTTTCACTGCCTTGTGTGTCATGAACAAGACACACTCGTTCATCAAACTAGCATGACGAGACACGACACACGCGTCACGTCAGCTGTTTAAGCTGAGCAACATGAGGCACAACGAATCTGTCTCATGTCTCCACATACGTGCGGACACACACACACATACACACACACAGTGTATCGCTTCCAAAAAGTTGATGCCAACCATCAGCAATCTTGTCGCTGTTCAAGGCACCATCTCTCACTCAGTCTGAAACACACAGAGAGTTAAATTTACTCACAGTCAAAGAATGCGGCACACGTCTCTGGGCACCACTCGCCTCGCCATGGCACCATATATTGAGGTGCTGCCTAGGTCGTTTTGCCATAGCCTCCACTGAGCAGCTTCAGCTCGTAACGGCCACTCGGCAAAACCTTGGTCACCTTATATGGACCTCTCATTCCAGGATCCAACTTTCCATCAGCATGCTGTTGTAGAAGGACAGCCCCGTAGCCTGCGCTGCTGGCGTCTGTGTGAACCTCGGTGGGAAGCTCGGGATTGAAGATAACCAGGACTGGTTCACTGGTTAGGCAGCGGATTAGCTCCTGGCGAACCTCTTCCTGCTCAGGACCCTAGTTGAAAACCACGTCCTTTCTTGTCAACCGAGCAATAGGTGCAGTCTTAGTCGCGTAATCCCTTATGTATCTCCGAAAATACCCAGCAGGACCAAGGAATTGTCGAACTTGTCTCACGTTAACTGGAGGGGAAGAGTTGGCAAGAGCTTCTACCTTACGCGGGCTTGGCCGTACCTGACCCTGACTGACAACCCTTCCTAAGTATTCGACTTCAGTGGTGAGAAAGGCGCATTTTCGTGCGTTTATCGAAAAACCGGCCTGTGTAAGTGTGTTTAGCTCTTGACGTAGCAATTCAATACCTTCAGGTATAGAGTTACTGAGCAGCAGTACATCATCAACGTAAACAAGAACGTTGCCTGTGTTTATACACTCGCGAAGTGTATCGTTAATAATCCGTTGATAAACTATGTCTGTTTAAGCTGACACGGAAGATATTTGACAGCATCTGACGAGATCAATGACACGTTAAGAGAGCCACTATCGATGAGTACATCCATAGGCACACCCTCTATGACAGCCGTTGTAATGTCAGTGTTGCCTTCGGGATGGGATCAACGATCAGAGCATTACGTTGATTTCTAGGTTCCGAACGCGCTTTTGCGAAACACGTCTCCACAGTATGACCCGGTTTTTTACAAAACGTGCAGGTAGTCACAGTATTACTTTATTTAGGAACCGAGTTAGAAATTGGGGCGACCTTAGGCTTCTTTGGACAATCACGACTAATGTGTCCGCGTTGGTTGCAATTATAGCATTTTCTATCACCGCTTTCGACTGAACCATCAGGTACTGGTCTCTTAGACGCGAGTTGAGGACGTGCATCTGGTTTATATAGAGGCGCCTTTACGTAGATCGACAAGAAGGAAACCAATTTGTCAGGCGTCAATTCTGCATTGGCAGCAGCTGCGCGTACTTGAGCATTATCAATGCCACGGATAGGATAATGATGAGCGTTCTCAACTCGTCGCTAAGCCCCTGAACTACTCGTAAACGCAATAGTGTTCGACGCGCGTATTCCGCATAAGTACTGTACTTATCAGACGTGGTCTGCATAGCCGCGTGTAGGATATTCGCATAATCTAATTTCCCGGGACACAGCGGCTTAAATTCACGCTTGAAATTAGACCAGCTCCGGTCATTAGTGACCCATTCCGATAACCACATCTTAGCATCGCCTTTTAGACACAAAGCCACTCGAGACAAAGTTTCATGATCATTCCACCTGTTAGTATCTCTGGCGCGATCCACCTCATCACACCACGAATCAAAATTGATTAGAGCAGGATCAAAGTTCGAGACAAAGTAGTGATGTGACTTTACTGGCTGTACAGACTTGAAAGCATCGGCTATCGCCTGTGCAAGGGTGGACACCTCAGAACGCAAAGCGGTGGAATCAACTGACTGTTGACGAACCTCTGGAACGGGTTGAGGAGGCACAATAAGTTGTGGTGAAGACTGTTTGTTGTACGTTTTGGCTCCGGTGGTCATTGGAATATTTTCACGCGCGACATATTCCACTGGTGTAGTCAGACGCCTACTCCGGCGGTCACTATTTCTACGACGTCTGTGATGGGATCTACTCCTCGAACGACGAGGTGATCTAGTTACCGAACGATGATAACGTCCTGGGGCAAACGACCGCCTGCTTCGGGATCCGCGGGAATACGATCGCTCACGTCGGTCGCGAGTATTGCTTCGTGACCTTGATGCAGATTCGTTTTTTGAACGAGTTCTGGATTGCACCCTACTTTTATCCCTAGTTCTAACTCGCGAACGCGACCTTTTCCGACCACGCGAGCCATTTCGTGAATGATATTTCAACGGACTACGAGATCTACTGCGCGGCATTTTGGGAATGAACCAAAGAAAGTACTCACGTGAATTAGTTTACGGGCGGGCGTAATCACTGAATCAACCACAGAATCAATCAATCAATCAATCAATCAATCAATCAATCAATCAATCAATCAATCAATCAATCAATCAATCAATCAATCAATCAATCAATCAATCAATCAATCAATCAATCAATCAATCAATCAATCAATCAATCAATCAATCAATCAATCAATCAATCAATCAATCAATCAATCAATCAATCAATCAATCAATCAATCAATCAATCAATCAATCAATCAATCAATCAATCAATCAATCAATCAATCAATCAATCAATCAATCAATCAATCAATCAATCAATCAATCAATCAATCAATCAATCAATCAATCAATCAATCAATCAATCAATCAATCAATCAATCAATCAATCAATCAATCAGAAATCAACTACAGAGTTATGGGAACAACCGGAGATGTAATTTTGAAAACCTGTGGGTAATCGACAAAATTAAATTTTATTTGTTCCTTTTGTTACCGTGGGCGTTTTTTGATTTGAATCCCAGTTCTGATTTTAGAAACTAAGAAAGAATTCCATTTAAAAACACAGTTTTACCAATCCTAACGCTTATTTATTTAAATTTAACAAAACTTGATCAATAGGAACAAAACAACACCGATAAAGAGAACTTCAACTAAACAAAACTGAATTGATTTACAACTAATTAACACTTATTACACACAAATTAATCTTTAACGTATTCCTAACGAAATGGCTCACGGGATTTTACCGAAACAACGATATGTACAGAGCTATTACGCGCAGGACGGTTGGCGAGCAAATGTCCGAGGCAAGATGGCGGGCTTCTTTATATAGGCAGCCGACCGTCTAGTGGCGCCTCAACAAGGGATGATGCTAAAAGTATAGTATTTATTAGTTTATGTATATTATATTATATTTATTTATATAAGTATGCACTAGTTTATGTAGTCTATTGATTTGTAAGTAATAATTATATGTATTGTACACATGGGTCTACTCCTGCTCAGCAATCCACCTGTCTCATCCCTATTTGGTTTGCTGGAAGAGATCTCTTATTAGAGATAAGCTCGCTTTTGTACACGTTTTCTATGTTTTTAGGGTACCGTACCCGAAGGGTGCCAAACGGGACCCTATTACTGAGACTTCGCTGTCCATCTGTCCGTCCGTCCGTCCGTCCGTCCGTCCTGTCTGTCACCGGGTCCGTTTGCACGAACCGTAATAGCTAGAAAGCTGAAATTTTCACAGAATGTGTATATCTGTTGCCGCACCAACCACAAATACTGAAATACGAGAGATATTGCAAATTAAAGGGGGCCCCGATACAAGAGACGTGTTTAGATACACTTACGCATTTCAAAATGGAGATCTTGACTGAAACTGTTTATTTATTGTCATAGCAACCATGTCATAGACACATACTACACATTTAAATTATATGATAGCATATTTCGCGTTAACCCACATGGTTGTGGTTAGCCGGTGCGGTATGATGTAGACTCTCAATCCGGAGGTCGTCGGTTCAAATCTCGTGAAGGCATAAACTTTTTAAATTTTCTTTTTGTTTATTTTTTTATTGTTTTGAGTGCTTTTGATTTGTTGTACGATGGTACGGTACCCTTCGTGTGCGATACCGACCCGCACTTAACCGATTATTTACTGTCCTATGTAACTTTTTGTGTGCAATAAAGAAATTATGAATTATGAATACCTATGGCATATTTTTTATCATTAATCATTTTTATAGCCGTTTGTATGTAACCGCTAAGGATGTAGATCGTTTTATACGGAATCCGTTCTGACTTTCGTTGAAAAGTTAAAATTTTCCACAAAATATATATAAACTCTATTACAGATCGCCTTTTCAAATATTTTAGAAGCCGTCGGTAGTAGAGCAATAGGATGGTAGTTTGTTGTTTCAAGTTTAGAGTTTTTCTAATGCTTTGGTTTAATGAGAGCAATTTTAAGTAAGTCGAGAAAGGTGCCTTCGGTAAAAGATTGATTTATCATGTGGTAAAAAGGTAGAGACAACTCTTCTGCACATTGCTTGAATAATTTAGGAGGTAAAACATCTATGCCATGACTATTTTTAGGTTTTAAGTATGTTATAGACTTCTCTCTGAGTTACAGGATAGAGAAACATAGATTTTTCGGCTTGATGGGTTGTGGGGCGGTTTTTAGGTTCCGATGTAGTGCTCTCTCCGTCATAGTCAACTGTTGCAAACTACTCTATGTGGATCTGAGGTAACTGTGTTATTTATTTGTAGATTGATGTTATTATTTTCTTTTTGCTGTCTTTTGTTGGTGCATTCATTTATAATATCCCACATAGTTTTTGTTATATTATTTAATTTCGTAATTTTCCTCTTAAAAATTTTTTTTTTAGAGTTATTTAGAGTTTTCTCATATTTTTTATAGTAATCGGCTAGTATTTTATTGTATTTAGATTTAATTGTAAGTATTCTTAATAATCTTTTTGTTTCGCATGATTTTTTTATTCCAACTGTTAGCCAATGTTTTTTATTATTCCTTTGTATCATTATTCTACGTATGGGTATGCAGTCATTTAATATTTTATTTATAATGTTATGAAATAAAATATGTTTGTTATTTATGTCAGTCTTAATATTTAGTAAATTGTGCCAGTCAACTTTCTTTAATTGTGTTTTAAAAAAAATCATATTTTTGCTGTTAAATAATCTTTTTATTTTAAACCAAGTTATTTGCTGTATCGGTTTAGGTAGTTTTAAATGTAATATGACTCCGGAGTGATAAGAAAATCCAAATTCTTCAACTGAGGTGTGGAATATGTTTTTATTTAGATTTGTAAATATTAGGTCTAGACATGTTGATGAGCTTGCTGTGTGGTGTGTTGCCTGTTGTATGTGCTGGGTTAACTTGAATTCTAACATAGATTCTAGAAGTTTACTTGTCTTCGAATTGTTATTAAGCATATCTGTATTAAAATCTCTCCGGGAGAATTTATTGTTTAAATAATTAACATTGCTTAATTATTTAAACATTTAATCGATCGTAAAAGATGTCCTCCTCTCTCCTATTCCAGTATAACGATACTGCAATAAGGTTTTCACTCGTTAATTTAACCGCACATATTTTAAGTACATATTCAATGGACATATCGGCAATCTCTATTATCTCCTCATATTCTATATGGTCTTGTAGTAGGATGCAGTATATCCGTTACCACACTAGTGTTGTGATATTATTACCGCATGCGTGTATAATAGGCAGCATTATGATTCTTAAACCAACGTCATAAGGGTCACTTTACGAGCAGATGCGTTGAAAAGTATTTTAAATATGTACCAGACCAGCCTGCTTGTTTTACCTGGATTTTACCAACAAAAAGGTATGCGAAAATAACTATCCCGGGGATAATTTGAAAGACAATGACAGTTCAAAATAAGGTCATTCTATGAAAAAGTAGAAGATACTCTCGAATAAAAATGTTACTCTTCGTTGGTAAAATTCACATAAATAAAATTCAAAAAACATTTATACATATAGGTACACATACTGACATTGATCCGGCCCCTCTGCCGTGGCAACCAGATTCACAAATCCTTCCCTTATATCCACTAACTGATTAGTTTGTTTTGCAGGCGCCATCGAAGCCCGGGGTGCGTCGCCCCTCCTTGACTTGCTGAAGAGGTTCGGGGGCTGGCCGGTCCTCGAAGGGGCTAACTGGGACAAGAAGTCCTTCTCCTGGAAGAAGTCCGTCTACAAGTTGAGGGTCGCCGGCTTCTCCGTGGACTACTTGTTGACCTTCAGAATCGATGTCGACTATAATAACTCTAGAAAGAGGATCATTCAGGTAGAATAGTTTTGAGAAATTGTGAGCCTTGAGTTTTAGTTCATAGATCGAATGGTTTATACACTGATTTCTAATTCAGTGCCAACATTATAAATACATGGGTTGCCATAAAGAATAAACGGTCAAGTGCGAAAAGGAGCAACAGCACCAAGGGTCCCAATCACACTTGGAGAGCTTAACACATATAATTAGGTTTGCACATAAAAAACTGAAGTATGATTTCATCCATGTATAAACCAAATTGAATATTTTTGTAGATTGATTTTGCCTTTTGTAATTTATGAGTTAAGACCTTGCTTTGTGCCAAATTTCATGATTGTAGGCCTACGGAAAGTACCCTATAGGTTTTGGGTCCATTGCGATTTCTATGAAAATCCAAAAAAAATACAACATAAACATTGCAAGTTAGTTTAGCTTAGAATAGTTTAGTTTAGTAAAGTTTAGTTTAGTTTAGTATAGTACAAATTGGCTGCATGTATGCAGGGTTGAGCCTAAATTCAATACCTTCACCGCAAGTGAATTCATCAACAGACTGACGGCTGCAGCGAAGCATACCTATGTCCAAGCTCACTGCTTGTCCCCACAAATTAGAGCCGTTTTCGCAGCAATAACCCGATTTTCAGCATTTCGAAATTTGTATTTTTGAAAACTGAGAATAGTCATTTGGTATTTAGTTTTGGTTTTTAGTGAGTGTTTCCATTATTCAACCTAGAAGGTTGATTTTTTCACAGCTTTATGTTACTACAGACTTTAAAAATTGATATAAATTTCAGCTTGATACATCTACGCGTTTTTGAAGTAAAACTTCTTAGGGCACGGGGGTAAAATTTATTTAACCTCTCAACTGTGGGTTATTCATATATTTGCTTTTCAATTGCTACTAGCCGGGTGCTATCACGAGTGGCTAAGAAATGTAACGGAAATTGGAATCGGTGACGTCAGGGTCGGCTGAAGACTTTTAAAACCGCAACTATTTTCAATACGGTTTTTAACTAATCAGATAAGATAATAATACATTCGTACAATAAAGAATGTTAATTAGTGAGAGAAAAACCTGATGAAACGTTAACAAATAAAAATTATTTTAAGCATTCTTCCACGAGTTCTTGATTTCCGGTATGGCCAAGATGGCGCCACCGCCGCCGCCGCTGGCTGGGACAATCAAAACCAACTAGCATGACTCAA
The DNA here is from genome assembly GCA_963457715.1 of Argyresthia albistria. NCBI lineage: Eukaryota > Metazoa > Arthropoda > Insecta > Lepidoptera > Argyresthiidae > Argyresthia > Argyresthia albistria. The sequence continues at coordinate 37,366 of CAUOQF010000248.1, read as the reverse complement.
ACTACTTCGTTCAACCTCTTTGTTGGAACCGGAACTTATGTTTGACAGCTGTGCGATGCGATCCATACAGTTTGTAAGAAAAGAGTTTCATCAATGTCACACGGGTCGATATGGATTTCTAAAACAAGCAAAGCAATGCATACATTTGAGCGAGACGTGACGTCAGATGGTATATAATCTGAGCGAGATGCAAATAGTAGTGACACTATTGAATGAGTTAAGTATATCACCACGAGCGCGACAAATTGTAGATAAGGAATGGTGGGAAATAAATGACATGACGTATTAAAAGTAAGTACAAGTATAAAATAATTTCAAATAATCGGACGTCTGAAACTTAAAAGTAACTTGAAGCAGAGATTGGATCTCAAAATTGGAAATTTAAATCTCTTTTAGTATAGGTAGGTATAGGTGTATAGTATAGGTACCACTTAATGATCTAGCTACAGAAGTTTTACTTCTAACACGTGTACGGTGCTACACGCGTATTTTTTTTTTATATAAACGGTACTCGTCGACATGTTGTATGTCCTGCCAATCGACCATTATCTTACATTTTGCGCCTTTGGTCATGAGTTGGGTTTTTGACCGATTCATCTTCAGTCCAACCTGAAGGCTCGCAGTGCTCAGCTCTTGGAGCATTAGTTGAAGTTCCGACGAGTTTGGCGCAAACAGAACAAACCGATTTGGAGGTGGAAAGCGCCGAATTGACAATGTTCGCTGACGACACGGTCCTCCTATTCCACAGCAGGTCTTGGGAAACGGTCAAGGCTGCTGCTGAAAAAGGTCTTAGAATAGTCTCCAGTTGGCTAGAGGATAACCTCTTGTCGCTTATCACCTCCAAGGCCAAATACATCTGTTTCAGTAAAACCAAAGCCAACAGCTCTGTTAATAATCTAAGTATGTAAATCCATTCCTACCCATGCAACAGACTCCTAAATACAAATAACAACATTTGCAACTGTCCAATGCTTAGCAGAGATGGTGTAATTAAATATCTGGGCATCTAAATTTATAAAAATCTCAGATGGTCAACTCAAATCTCAGATGGTAGCTAAAAGAATTCGTAAACTTATTTTTGTTTTCAAAACGTTGCGCCATGTAGCTGACTTACGGCTTTAATACAGACTTTCAATGCCCTCTGTCAGTGCATTATAGGTTATGGTATTACCTCATGGGGAGGGGCGTGTATGAGACACATGATCGAGGTGGAAAGGGCTCAACGAACCGTACTTAAAGTTATGTTCTTTTTTCCGCGTATGTGTATCCCACATCCCTTGTATACAAGGTTGCACCAATACTGAGTGTTAGAAAACTATTTATATACCAATGCCTCAGGAGATACCACCAACATGTAGTCCCTAACCTAACCTAACCTAACAGTAAGAAACATTAGAATTAAGTTAAGACCACTATCTGTAACTAAAAGCGAATTCGATAAAGACATTACTCCAATATTTCAATAAGACTATTTAATTTAATGTACTACTAAAATGGAATAAGGATATATCTGTGTTAAATAAATACCAATTTAAAGTAAAAATCATAGAATGGCTCAAAAAACTTGACTATGATACCATAGAGGGTCTCTTAGATTTTTTTTTTTGTTGTATTTACCTGTACTTACATACAATAATAATTGAATTACTATTGTTTATTTCCTAATATTGCTTTGCCTATAAGGCAACTCAGAAACTACCATAACTTAATTAAGTTATGATAGTTTCTGAATCTGTCATCTCTTATTTATTGACATAATTTTAATTAATAAATCATTCAGTTTCATCTTAGGTCCAAAATGCAAATTGTTTCGTTTCTGCAGGCTCTGGCTCCTGACATACGGGTTGCCATAGTTTAACAGTTAACAGTCATGCTGTAAAGGATGTAAGATTTATTAAAAAAAAAAAAAAAAAATCATTGTAATACCACCTTATTTGTGTTAACGAGCATTCGTGTCTCCCGCAGCTGGAAGAAGCCAACCTGGGTTTGAATAATTTCGTGTTCCGGAACCGCGGGCGTACAGACAAGGTGGTAATGTCCTACTACGCATACATGGTGGACGTCGCCGTGTTGCTAGGCGCCGATCGCAAACGCGCCAGGAAGGAGCTCGAGGAATCGCTGCAGCTCGAACTGCACTTGGCTAATGTAAGTGGCCTTTACTAATACCGACTCGAGCCAACTATTCAAAGTGTGACTACAGAATAACTAAGTAATAGTACCTATAATAATATAACGGACAGTCAAACGAGAGTCGGGAAATAAAGCTTTGTTAACGAGTATGGTGGACAGGACAGTCGCCACAGCTTTTCCGCACAGACTGATTGGATGGGACCAGTGCGCCAGCAGCTCCAATCCAGCTCCGGCTTATCTAAGCCTTGTGCACGTCGACTCCGTGGAGACACGGCCGGTAACATACAGAGAAAATTGCGAACGTCTGAAGAGCTTGCCAGCTCGATTATACCCAACGTCGCTTTTTCTGAGGAACTAGTACCGTTACCGGGTGGAAACCTTCACCTACCGAGTATCACGGGATTCTTTTGTGTTGATGCAGAATAAAACTCGATGATATCTTCGGAAATGAGGGCTCGAACTCGAGACTGCTTCTAGACCCTTGTTTCTCTTCTGCGGAGATTATAATTTGCATGCAAAAATATGCATGCATATATAAAGACTGCCAATGTTTTGCAGGGCAGTTACTCAATCGTAAAAAGTTGTGAGATCTTATGTAAATTCAAGTCGGTTAATTTGTACAGTACTACAGACTCGGCAATCGCAAACGTAGCGATGCGCAAGTTGGCCTATGTGTTACGAGCCGTATTAATAAACTGCTCTTAGCTCTGAGATTTGTCTCAACTAGGTCACAATGAACGTTTCGCCATACCAAATACATAATTTTCATGCACTCAAGATAGCTCTCTGAGATCGCATCTCTTCGCAATATATCATTGTAAAAGACATACCCTTAAGTGAAAATTCCTTCGAGCATCACCGCGACGATGCTCGGAAAGAGTGGAGCGACGTAGCGACAATACATACAAGGCGTTGACAAAAGTGACGTAGGAGCGCCGCCGTGGTGACCGAGCGATGTAGCGACAATACATACAAGGCGTGGACAAAAGTGACGTAGGAGCGCCGCCGTGGTGACCGAGCGACGTAGCGACAATACATACAAGGCGTGGACAAAAGTGACGTAGGAGCGCCGCCGTGGTGACCGAGCGACGTAGCGACAATACATACAAGGCGTTGACAAAAGTGACGTAGGAGCGCCGCCGTGGTGACCGAGCGATGTAGCGACAATACATACAAGGCGTGGACAAAAGTGACGTAGGAGCGCCGCCGTGGTGACCGAGCGACGTAGCGACAATACATACAAGGCGTGGACAAAAGTGACGTAGGAGCGCCGCCGTGGTGACCGAGCGACGTAGCGACAATACATACAAGGCGTGGACAAAAGTGACGTAGGAGCGCCGCCGTGGTGACCGAGCGACGTAGCGACAATACATACAAGGCGTTGACAAAAGTGACGTAGGAGCGCCGCCGTGGTGACCGAGCGACGTAAAGACAATAATTCTCATCTTATACCTATTTCTGCGGGCATTAACTATTTTTTGCATTCTGAGCGCTTAGCTGACTGCGATTGCCAAGTCTGTAGTACTATCACAGAAGAGATAATAGTACTCCGTACAGAACGGCCACTCCCTTCCCCGCGCTGATTCAGATACCGCACCCCGCCCCTGGCGTCTAGGGACTGGTTGAAATATCAATAGACGCGGCTGAACGCCTGACGAATGACCGCGCGTATACGGTGAATAATAACCGGTAATATAATATGGTGAAGTTTTGTGCATTATTTGTGTGTCTGTCGTCAACTAGAAACAGCAAAGACAGGAGATTCATTCGGTTCCCGTCCCGACTGATGAAAGAAGGTAAGCAACAGCAACTGTATTGTTGTTCTTTTGAGAAATAAAAAGTGATAGTGCCGTTGAGCTGCTAGTCCTCGAAGAACTTTCAGATGGAGTGCGTGCGTTGACAGAAAAGTTGATTGACCCAAGTACGCACGCACTAACTTTGTCGCAGCGGCGGCGCGCCGCCGTTAGCTGGGTCCACATACAGCGAGCTTCGGCCGGGTCTCTCTCGAACCCTGTCCTGTAGTGGTTTGGTTGTTTTGAATCTTTCAGAGACTAGGTACCTACTTAACATAAAATTCGAATATTGTACAATCCTAACGATGTTTTTACATAGGTAGGTACCTACCTACAGTTCACGCCAAGTGTCTCTTAACTACTTCAGAATAAGTAATAGTAGGTAACAACAACATAACATAGCTTCACGCCTTTTCCCATAAGAGGTGGCAAAGGCACTGTGCCCACTTTTAGACAGTTATTCGATACCTACCTACTCCATTTTTGTAACTTAATGTATGAAGGATCAAAGTGAACATTATCATTTTTTAGGATTTCAATGAGAACCCGACTAGGTACCTGTTTAAACGGCAGCGCCCCTACAAAGTCACTTCATAATAATGCAAACGCTTGTGTTTGGGTCGCGCCGCCGTCGTCTTTCGGTTCGCCCGACGCAAATCGCTGCATTTGCCGCGCTACCAGCCCTAGCAATATTTACGCACATATTTGCACGTATACAAACATCATTTAGTCATGTAGTAGTAATAGGTGCTTATTTTACGAGCGTTCTATGGAGTGTCCGAGGTGTGGTACTGTTCAAATTAACCGACTTGGCTTTACATAAGATCTCACAACTTTTTACGATTGAGCAATCTGCCCTGCGAGACATTAGCTGTCTTTTTATTTGATCATATTTTGATTTGATTAGATCTCATTCCTTTTTGTATTAGTATTTGTCCATATCTTCGGGTGAATTTTTTATACTAAGCCAGCCTAGAAATGATCCATACTCATCTTCTATAGCTTCTTTCCACTGTTCTGATTCCGGACCTCCACCGATCCTGGTAGGTCCTCTTCACCCAGGATCTCTGCTAGTCCAGCAAACTCTGGTAATTGAGCATGCTCGAAGCTAAACGATGTGTTCGAGTCCTCGGGGTCGATGCTTGATCTTCCTGGAATGTAAGTAAAGTATCGGCGAATAATAAAATACGCGTGTTAAGATCTACGGTTTATTCTCGACTGAGGACGGTCCCAACTACCCACATATAGTACAGTATCTTCCCCTTATTTACCCCCCTTTTATTGCTTAAAATAATTTAAAAAATATATATAACTACAAATAAAAACACATACATGAAACTAGTTAACAAATGCGAACTCAGGAATCAATGTCCCACATATGATAACATAATGTAATTATCGTTGCTACTATTATACTGTTCTTTAAAGTCATGTTTAGGTTTAGCAAATCTTTCAAATATAGAATTTCTGATGTAGACTTTTAAATCTTAGGCTCACTTAACTTAATATCTACGAATTTACACAAAATTACGGCTACTAGGCTGTAAACATGTTTATTAAAAATCAAATATTAGGTAAGTATGTACATACTAATACCTAATACACAATAAAAAAAACATAAATATATAAGATGTTAAATTTTATAATTTTATAAATATAAGATGTTAAATTTATATATGACAACGATGGTGACTGCAAGGGACCACACACATCTGTGTGTACCAGCCCCAATATTTCTGTGGACCTAGTAAAACTTTTCTTAGGAAATGGTAGTTTTGCCTGCTTTCCTTCCACATAAGCAACACAAGGATTAAAAGTAGTATTATCATAATCCATACCTGTCACTAATCCATTTTTCATAAGGTTCATACCTCGATGGTTTAGGTGGCCAAGCCGCTTATGCCACAGCTCCCGTGTAGCCGCACCATGTGTGGATGCGAGCGCCGCCAGCTCCTGAGTGTCCGTCGACAACTCACTGACCGCTGGCTCCACAACAACCGCAGGCTCCTCACAGACTGAGTTCATGGCTACCCCTGACCCCACATTGCTAGTAACATTCTTGTTTAAGTTTTTAAACAAATCTAACTCATAGAAACCATTGTGACAAGTCCCTGTCGCTATAATTTTATTATCATCCCTGATTTCACAACCTTTCTGACTGAACTTTACACTGTAACCTTTCCTATTCAATTCACTTACTGATAATAGATTTGCAGAAAGCTTAGGAATACAGTAAACATCACTTATTGTCTTTAAACCAGTTAATAAATGTACTTCAACACTGCCATGCCCCTCGGCCATCACCTTATCACCGTTTGCAACATTTACCTCCAGCGCTTCCATATACTTGAAGTCTTTCATGATTTTCCTATCATTGCACATGTGATGCGTTGCACCCAAGTCAATGTACCAAATGTCACTCCGCACTTTCACTGATAAAGCAGTCAATAATGATTTATCGCTTGACTTCACTTTTCCACTGTCATTCTTGGGACAGTTTTTCTTGAAGTGTCCTTCCTTCTTACTCTTGAAGCAAACCACCCTTGACTTCCTATTTGGAGTATTGTTGGTTCTGTTGACTGCCAAAGCATTTATCTCACTGTGCTCCTTGCCATCCCGCCTCTGCTGCTCCTGAAGTAACTTTGACTTAACCATTTCACTCGTTAATTTTCCATTAGAATTCTCCAACGCCATAATCATAGGGTCAAAGTCAGTAGTCAAGCCGCTGAGCATGATGACTGCCAAGAACTCATCATCAAGCGCCGATCCAATGTCTGCCAACTGCTGCCCGAGCTCTGATAGTTTTGATAAGTAGCTCTGCATGCTCTCTGTCTCGCTCAGTTTCACACCAAACAATGATCTGTAAAGTCCCAGTCTCCTACATAATCCCTTGTCCTCATAGGCACGCTGAAGATTCGTCCAGGCTTCATATGGTGTCTTGGCATTGCGTACGTGTGACAATGCGTTTGGACCAACTGACAAGCATATTTTTGCCAATGCTTTCTGGTTCTTCTTCTCGTCCTTACAAGTTCCTTCCAGGATACATTCATAAAGATCTTCATGCATCAGCACCATTTTTATCATGAACTTCCAGTGGTTGTAATCTTCCATGCCTTTCAGTTTTTCCACAGTTAATGCAATTAATGTTAATGCACAGGTATTGAGGTCGCCATGACTCTGGACAATGATAACTTTCGTCCTTGATGTGAAACGCCGGCCGGTAATTTTTGAGGTTATGCACAATGAATATGATTACAGTGCAATTATACAATATTTTTACGAAATAAATACTTTGCAGGACGCAGAATCGTCCTGTGCCCATAACCTGATGAAGCAGAGGTCTAATAAAAGGGTATTAAGCACGATTTAACTTGATTTTATTTCGTACATTACTTGCTACGCTAGTGGCCATAGACAGAGAGAGTTGACAACTCGAACGTCATCAATGACATAGATTGGTGTGTTTACGAATACAGCTTTAGCTCCAACACCAACAATATGGGGTTGCGCCGTTTAATTACAGAGTTCCCCTGGCCACCTTCCGGCTCCAGCGTCAGAAGAATAGGTGGCTTCAGGTCATGAAATATATTCTCGAACCAAAGCAATTGTCAAGACAAATCAAAGAAGCCCAAATTCGACAGGGTTGCGATATTTTAAAACAGAATTTCTTTAGCCGTCTTCCGTCTCCATCATTAGATCAGCTCCAAGGCAGAAAATATTGCATTGTGATCCAACTTACATATCGTATCCAAAATGCCAGCTCAATCGGATAACGGCAAGTGGGTCAAATTCAATACGATAGATTAGATTTGACGGGAACACGGAGCATTGTAAATTTGCTAGTTCTACTCGCACTTGGCCGATTTTAACTCTCCATACATAGCTGAAACCAAACTATATCGAGATTCAAGATACACCTAGCGACATCTTTAAGAGAATGGCGATAAATCGAAGTTGTCCGGGCTACCTACTACTATGCTTATCTTTAAGTAAGTAAGTATATTAATAAATTGGGGCTGAAATTGCGAAATGTTAGAGTTTTCCCTAGATTTGTAGGCTAAACACTAATCGTGTTCAAAATTGTAAGCTTGTAGGTCTGCTAGAAGTCTTGGAGGAACGCGGCCTTTCTACCTTGTAGCTCGAAGGCTAGAAGTACCTTAGATTTAGGCTGCGCTCAGTTTGGACGCATTTTCGTACGAATTTGACTCGTGCGTACACGTACGAACAAGCACGAATAATCCCGACCTTGTAAGTACCATGGGAGCGCTCAGACTGCGTGCGAGTTAGTCGTACGTATACGTTATAGTTGCGACGTCAGAAACCAATCCGAACTTGTTGGTATTTTAAAGCCTATTCGTACGTTTTCTTAGTTAAAGTGATACTTACGTGACTTTCAGCGCAAAGCATGGCGTGAAATAGTAGTAGTAGTAATTAACTTGAAGGTAAAGATAATTCATCCCGCTCCGACAGAGGACTTAACGAATGCAATATCACCGGAATAACGACTTGCGCAAAGATATCCGCATCAATACTGTGACCCCCTCTCTGAAAGTTGTTGAACATAGTGCTCGCTACCAAGCTGTTAGATTCTACAATGCGTTGCCTCTAAGTCTGAAGATAATCGAATCTACTAGTATTTTTAAAACTGATCTCAAGAAATACTTGCTTAAGAAATGTCTGTATGTACTTGATGACTTTTTTCTTCTTTAATGCCTTAGTTTTAAGTTAATTTGTAAGATATAGTTTTCTAATACAATGTACATTGTTTAAAGAAATAAAAAACTGAACTGAACTGAACTGAACTTGTGTCGGACAAACACGTATTCAGTGTGAATACTCGATTCGTACGACCACATTCATACGTTTAGGTACGATACGAATTCGTGTCCAAAGTGAGCGTAGCCTTATGATGATAATGAGTGAGTGAGTGAGTGAGTGGATGAGTGAATGAGTGAGTGAGTGAGTGAGTGAGTGAGTGAGTGAATGAGTGAGTGAGTGAGTGAGTGAGTGAGTGAGTGAGTGAGTGAGTGAGTGAGTGAATGAATGAATGAATGAATGAGTGAGTGAGTGAGTGAGTGAGTGAGTGAGTGACAAAATTAAGGAACTTTGGCTTGCAGTAGTTTCAACACTACTAGTTCAAATGAAATAAAATTTTGGGATGAGTCTAAGTACGTGGTGTTCTCTTAGTCGCAGAAAATTGAGGATTCTATATTTATCGACAACGAAATTAGAGGGATGTAGAATATGCGCTGAATGGCTTCCAGTAAAGGATGGTACTGTAGCGCCTTTGTTTGTTTGTTTGCTCGACTTGGCTGGGGGGGCGCTTCCGCGCAGATATGACGAAGAAGAAAGTCACGAGACTATCACGTGACTGACAGTTGTCAATATTTCCAGATGTCGCTTTCACTGGAGAAGCACGGCGACGGCAACGCCCTCTATAACCCGATGACCATCCGAGAGCTCACCCAGAAGTATCCGAGGTAAACGAGAACGTCTAACACCACATCGTCACGCCTTTTCCCATACGCGGGGGCAGAAGCATAATTGTACCGACGATTATCATTCATTCATTCATTCATTCATTCATTCATCCCATCCTGTCACCCTCCAGCAGGGCTGTATATAATTGTACCGACGATTAACATTCATTCATTCATTCATCCCATCCTGTCACCCTCCAGCAGGGCTGTATATAATTGTACCGACGATTATCATTCATTCATTCATTCATCCCATCCTGTCACCCTCCAGCAGGGCTGTATATAATTGTACCGACGATTATCATTCATTCATTCATTCATTCATCCCATCCTGTCTCCCTCCAGCAGGGCTGTATATAATTGTACCGACGATTATCATTCATTCATTCATTCATCCCATCCTGTCACCCTCCAGCAGGGCTGTATATAATTGTACCGACGATTATCATTCATTCATTCATTCATCCCATCCTGTCACCCTCCAGCAGGGCTGTATATAATTGTACCGACGATTATCATTCATTCATTCATTCATCCCATCCTGTCACCCTCCAGCAGGGCTGTATATAATTGTACCGACGATTATCATTCATTCATTCATTCATTCATCCCATCCTGTCACCCTCCAGCAGGGCTGTATATAATTGTACCGACGATTATCATTCATTCATTCATTCATCCCATCCTGTCACCCTCCAGCAGGGCTGTATATAATTGTACCGACGATTATCATTCATTCATTCATTCATTCATCCCATCCTGTCACCCTCCAGCAGGGCTGTATATAATTGTACCGACGATTATCATTCATTCATTCATTCATCCCATCCTGTCTCCCTCCAGCAGGGCTGTATATAATTGTACCGACGATTATCATTCATTCATTCATTCATTCATTCATCCCATCCTGTCACCCTCCAGCAGGGCTGTATATAATTGTACCGACGATTATCATTCATTCATTCATTCATCCCATCCTGTCACCCTCCAGCAGGGCTGTATATAATTGTACCGACGATTATCATTCATTCATTCATTCATCCCATCCTGTCACCCTCCAGCAGGGCTGTATATAACGCTCTCAGTAGCCAGGTCTAGATTATAAATATTCATAAGTATGTTATGAAAAATCAGGTGAAAACTTGACGTCGTCGGTATGACGGTCTTTTTAATTTACAAATAACCTGTTACATCTTACAATACTTTAAAAAACTGGAGGTAAACTTTTTTAGTTATAGATAATATTATAGTATCTGTGGTAATAGTCTTGAATATGTGCAGCATACCCTGGATGGAGTACATGAACCGTCTGCTGGCTCCACACGCGGAGGTCACTGAAGACGAGGTCATTAACGTCGGGATGCCCTCATACTTCAGAAAACTTGAGGTAACTACTTTACAGTGCTCTTCGCCGTCAGCAATCAAAGTCAAATCAAAGTATTTTTTTTTATTGACCATAAAATCATACAGATTGCTTAGTCAAAGTTAATATAATATTAATATGTTTGTATACTACCGCCCGTTCGGAAGTTGTGGGCTTAGGGATGGAGCAAATAAGGGCAAGAAACTCCCCCGTACCTCTTGTAAAATATGTGAGGGCCTTAAAAATACAATTTTATGTATTTCTGCTTAAATCTAAGGAAATACACAAAGACTGACTCAGTTCATCGCCCCTCTTTGGGTTTCTGTGCGTCGAGATGGTAAAGACCACGCAGTTTTGTCATCTAAATATTCTTTTACACTGTATTAATAAGAATTCTTTAATAGACCGTTTTTGACATAGTTTTTGAACCTCCTTTTTGGTAGGTCCGTTGCTTCGTTAGGTATTTTATTATTAAAACTAACACACACTCTGTAAAGAGTTTTTCTCTCCGCCTACAACCCTACAAGCATGATACCCTTTTCGCGTGTAAAGCCTAGAGATAATCTCTATCCCTAATGCATTTTGTCGCCCTTACCGCGTTACTACCCCTACGGTTAAACGTCACCCCTTGGCCAATAATAATGTGATCGTCTCGTAAAGTGTGGAGTCATCCCTGCGTCATGATTGGTTACACTTAACATAATAAAATCCGCATTAAAATGATCGCGACGTAAGTACGATTAAACAGTGCGCAATATAGAGAAATATACACAGTACATAAATAAAGTAACATAGGAAGTGGAAATAAAGTAAATGACTATAACTAGGTACTTAGCTTAGGTCCGAGTGTAGTAGCTGGAACCTGGAACTGGAACCTCCCGACGATGAAGCCGTCTCTCCGTGTAATTGAAATTTTATATTATGTGACTTATCATGAAGTCGTTGTTATGATTTTTTTGTCTGTTTTAGGAAAAATGGGGAAAAAAAAATCCGACGAGGTCTACTATAGACAAAGACCTCGTAAGAGATCTGGTAACCAAGCATTTTGACATGTCAAAATGATTTTTGTGCAAGTAGCATGATATACTTACTTTGGTCTGAGCTTATTTGTTTAAGTATTGAAAATATTATAATTTACCATAAAATATATTTATACAAATACATATTATCTACAACCACCCCTATCTGGCAATTGGTATAGTAGGTACTTTCTTAATATTAAACACCTATTTCGCTTTTTCTGAGAAGCAAGTCACATATTTTATACTGCTCAGCCTATAGTGATTATATCGATAGCGTGGTTAAACGAATTGCAGTGCGTACCTACTTATGTGTTTTTGTAAAAACCAGTTTTTTGTAAATTTCGTTTCAACCGGTTGAGCAGTATAAAAACATTCTTCTCTTCTAGTCTTAGGTTGACAGTTTTTGTATGAGTGAGGGGGAGTGATCACTAATTTGAGTTCTTACACATTATACACGTATAATATATACATATATATGTGTACAGGAAAAGGCGTGACACTATTTTATGTTATGTTATATTATATTGTGTACTCCTGTTTAGCTATGTAGTTATTGAGTTAGTAGATATGTTTTGTTGTGTTCCTGTATGTTATTTTATTAGTGATTGTGTATTATTTTGTGTTTTTATAAGAGTAGTGAATAAATTTTACTTATGTATAAAATATGCTTTTAATTAGTTTCAGAAATCAAAATAGAAAACTTATTTCTAAGGTAAGATTGGTACACTAAACTAAATTGGTGTAGTTAGTTTACCATAAACGCATCTAATATTACTGCGTTGTACCTATAAAACATATGTCTATCGATTGAGGATGTAATCGGTATACTCTCTTATGGACATAGGCCGAACAAACTTACAATGAAGCCACCTATAAATTAAATATGTACATGTACAACATGACATTACGAAGTACGAAAATACGCTACTTTGACACGAATGTATATAACACCTTTGACATTTATGACTCTAATGTTGACATGATTTATGAAATTGCTAAATCATTAGCTTCTTTTATATTAGAATCTGTTATAAGCAATATAACAGAAGTAAGAATATGTAATGTTGACACCGTAACGATTAGTACTCGTACTAATAAAATGCATGACACCACTGACAAGGCACTATGTACACACGATACTTTTGTATCAAATTTAAACTGCCGCAACCGACAACAGGAAAGCACGGCTTAAAATTGATGCACCAAAATATGCAAGGCTTTTCTGGCAAACAATTAGAACTAGAAATGTTTCTAGAACAGAGTAATATAGACGTACTATGTATGACAGAACACTGGCTGCAAGAGTGTGCTATGCAGTTCTGCATACCAAATTATAAAATAATCAGCTGTTTCAATAGACAGACTAGAACTCGAGGTGGTTCCTTAATACTAGTAAAAGATGGTTTTAAGTGTAAAGAACGAAAGAATGTTGTTAGTCTCTCTAGTGAGATGAATGCTGAAGTCTCGTGTGTTGAGATGGAAAAATATATAATTGTTAGTGTGTATAGGCGGGGCGAAGGAGAGTTTGAAATCTTTTAGTCAGTCATGGAACAAGTACTTCAACTGGCATCAAGAAACAAGTCCAAACGCATCATAGTTTGTGGCGACTTTAACGTAGATCTATTAGACCAAGCAAACCGCTCTATACGCACTAGGACCTTAGCAGTATTTAAGTCTTTCAATATGTGCAATGTCTTTCTGGAGCCTACACGAATATCGGCTACCTCCGCTACCTGTATAGATAACGTCTTCTATGAATGTAGTATCTACGATAAACAAATAGTTAACGCATTAAGTTCAGACCACACGGGTCAGATGGTAGTTTTTGAGGAAATTAATGCGGAAAAACCCGTTAAAATTTTATGTAGACCAGTGACTTTGAAGAAGATGGAAAAATTTCGAAATAGACTTGTGTCAAGTCTGCCTTCAACACCTTACTGTGAAGATCCGAACACACTATATTCCAACTTCTTTCAAGTTATATCTACGGAATTCGAAAATGTGTTTAATCTGACCGAAGTGAGAAATAATAATAAAATAAAATTCTCTGAATGGGCTTCAGAGGAATTAAGACAGAGTAGGTCCAAACTATATGAATTGTATGAACAAAAATCTTATGACCACAGTCCGGAATTTGTCACCCTTGTCAAAAATTGTTCTAATAATTTTAGGAAAGAATGTCATAAAGCCAAATGCTTATATTTAAACAATCAAATTACAGTTTCGGGTGACAAAATTAAAACTATATGGAACATTATTTTCCCCTTCCCCCTCGGACGTGCTACGAAGCAGACGTGTTCACTGTGGTGCTATTCTATTAAAATTAATAATTTCATACAAAAATTCAATAAATAAATTCCGCTATTTCGCGACGAGTACCAGGCGAGCATAAAGCGGACGGAGGTGAGAAATCCCCACGCACACTGACAAACTACGCCAGCCCAGCCCACTCCATTCAAGCCACGCACGCACACTACCAGCGCCGGCGCAGGAGCCTGCCACCACTACCACCTCCAGAGGCGGGCTCGAGTTCGAGCTCCTCCCAGAGGCGTTGCTGTCGCCCTCCACCGGCTTCCACTCCGCTGCCGTCGCTCTGCTCGTGCCGTTTCAAATAGGCCTACTTTGACTGTAATATAATTGTGCCGCTCAAGTTATCCCAACGTCGCAACATGATCCGTTCACCTACATCTGGACAAAAAACCACCTCTTCTCGATCAGAAAACGACCTCATAAATTTGGAAAAAGAATTAAGCCATCAGATGAGTTCCACTGAAGAATTTATTACCCAGAGAGCCAAGCGCCCCCGAGTTCCTGAGGACAATGAACCTTCCGACTTCAACGAACTGAAAACGATGATCCAAACTATGATGTCCTGTCAATCCGAACGTCTCGATAAATTGGAATCTCTAATACTTAATATAAAAGTTCAAACTTCTAACATTGAGACGACAAACACAGACATCCAAAAATCTATGATTTACCTATCTGACCAAATGTCTACTATTGATGCCCAAATAATGAACCTGGAAGCTAACCGCAAATCGATGGCCGTCGAACTAACCACAATCCAAGACAAACTAACTTCTTTTGAACGACACAACACGAAAACCTCCATCGAAATTCGAGCCGTACCAAAAAGAAGTAATGAGACCAAAGCTATGCTGTACGAAACAATTTCCCAACTCTCGAAGACGTTGAACCTGGACTTCTCATATGGTGACATCCGAGACGTGACAAGAGGACCCTCCAAAAAGGAACAGAAGACTTCAACCCTCATAGTGGAATTTTCGAACACTCTTGTAAAGTCGCAGTACCTTGCCATGGCTAAAGTTTTTAACAAAAATAAAGACAGGGAATTTAAGCTGAACAGCACTCATCTTGGCTTCACAGGAACAGCTTCGCCGATTTTCGTTGATGAACTTCTGACCACAGCATCAAAAAGGCTGTTTTACCTAACCCGCAACTTCATAAAACAAAGCCACTTCAACTTTTGCTGGACCACAAACGACAAAATCTTTGTTAAAGAAAACAAAGATACCCCGTATTTCCAGATTAAAAGTGAATCACACCTTAACTCTCTAGCTAATCCAAATATGGAATGACTATTTAAGCTTCCTTGTAATTTTCTATCCATTATTGCACTTTTTTCCAGTGCTGCTTGTAATAATTCACACTTTATGTCTACTTTTAAGTTCACCTACTTTACACAACACTCACAACACTCAACCAACATACCCCCAAACTCAACAATCACAAAATATAACACACATAACACAAAAACCTGTACGCAATTTAAACCCATACACGCAAAAAAACACTTTTATAATCAAACTCACTTAACATTATCAGATAAAAACATAAGAAACCCCTTAAATACACTCACAAAGCCCAAATCAGCTTTTTCAACCTCTGTTTATCCCCTCGCTATAACTAACAAACTTAATATCTACTCGCACACCAAACATGGCGCAATACATTTTCTTCTCAATGGCTAATGATCAAGCTTTATTAACCCGTGAGGAGGCGCGCTATGAGCATTTTGCTCACACAAAAATGAAATTGAAATTTTTGTAGTGATACCGACGTCATAGCGTCTCGAGCGCTTAGATACCTTCCTAACTCTTCTTCCCCTCCCCCCTGACGCAACTCTCGTGTTCGTTAGTTCCGTTGCGACCGCGCAGCGAAGCGCTTGTGACAGCCGTGTACCATTCTGCGGCAATTTGCTCATCACGCGCCCATTTATTTTTCCAATAAAAAAAGTATTATTGTATTTTTCTAAGTATTGCTTCGTTATTTTTGTATTATATTGTTTAATTATTAATTTTTTTTTATTTTTTTTGTTATATAACGTTTTTAATGAGACTTTTAATAGACTGCCAAAAAATTAAGAATTTAATTAAGTTGTTTTGTTATTTGGTATAGAAGTTGAATTTATGTTTTGTAGTTTTAATTAAAATACTTATTTTCTTAATTATTAAACCCTGTTTTATTGATATAAATCCATCATAAGCCAATTAGTAATACAACGGTAGATATATGAGCGTTTAAAGTGTTGTGAGCAAAATGCTCCCGCGCGCCTTTCCGTGTTATAAAAATAGACGCGCCTCCTCACGGGTTAAACAATAATCTAGACAACTTTAACTTATCAACCGTCATACCATGCATACCCGAAGTTGCCCACACTTTTATTTCTGACACAAACAAAACCATAAAAATCCTGTCTCTTAATATACGATCAATCAACAGAAATTTTCCTAATCTTCAAACTCTACTCAGTAGACTAAAAATAAACTGCGATATTTTGGTGTTTACAGAATGTTGGCTATCATGTCTATCAAATACTCTTCTTCCCTCGCTTAACAATTACACTCCTATACAGACCTATAAACATCTAAATCAAAACGACGGTGTAGTGGTTTACATTAAAACAGACCTACCTCATACATATGAAGAGCTAGAATTAAATGATACGGCTTCTGGGATTCTAATAAAACTAGGTACCGACATCGCCATTATTTGTATCTACCGGTCCCCTTCAATTACCAACATAGACCCATTCCTAAATGCTCTGGACCTAATAATCCCTCCCCTCTCCACCTTTAAATCTATTATTCTTACCGGTGATATAAATATCGATATTACACCCGCGTCACTGGACACCAGCTCCCATAACTACCTAAATAGACTAGCTTTCCTAGGCCTTCTTCCAGCTCACGACTTACCCACAAGAGACAATAGCTGTCTCGATCACACAATGTTGAGATCCCGCCTCCCCTCCCAAACCCTACTTCTTGACACCTATACCACAGATCACCGCCCCACCCTATTTATTCTACACTCAAACCCAATTCGTGACCGTATAGTGACAACCTCGGCAACTACAAACTACACAACCCTAGATGATGATTTTGAAAAATTAAATCTCACCTCAATTCTATCAATAACTGATCCTGAGGCCGCCACAGACACCCTCGTCACCGATTTATCAAAAATTATAACTCAAAACACCACAATTAGAACCATTTCGAAAAAGAACAGAATTATTAAACCTTGGATTACACCCGGGATTTTACGCTGCATGCGAAACAGAGACAGACTACACAAGCAGTCGAAAAAAAACCCAAATAACGACATCTTCAAAACAACTTACCTACGATATAGAAATTTCTGCACTAAATTACTTAAGAAACTGAAGAGACAATTCGAGTCATCTCAACTTCAAAAAGCTGGGTCAAATTCAAAACTTCTGTGGGATACAATTAAATTAATATCTAATTCATCAAAATCTAAATCTACACCGTCAAAGTTACTACTACCGTCCGTGCCCCCTTTAGAATCCTGCAACAATGTAAATAATTTCTTTGTTAATATTGGTAAAACTCTAGCAGACAACTTAACTAGTAAGTCCTCGCCTGCGCACACTCCTCTTTCACAACAACTTTCAACCACCATATCCTCTTTTGCTCTCTTCCACACTGACCCTGATGAAATCATCTCTTCCATTCGATCTCTGAAACCACACGCAGCTACCGGTTGGGATGGTATCTCGCCCCTTATACTCAAGAGGTATGCTCTCCCTCTGGCTCCTATCATCAGTCATATATTCAACCTCTGTTTTGAACATGGCATCTTCCCTACTTCCCTTAAAAAGGCCATCATACATCCAATTTTCAAGAGTGGAGACAGATCCTCCCCAAACAATTATCGTCCAATTGCTGTACTTACGTCACTCTCCAAAATCCTAGAACACCTTATAAATAAAAGACTTACAAGTTACCTTGAAAATAATAACCTAATCTCCCCCAATCAATTTGGTTTCCGCAAAAAAATATCCACCGTCGATGCTATTCTAAGACTATCAAATAATATTGTTAATCAAATAAACAATAACAAAAGAATACTGGCAATATTCTTAGACCTGGCGAAAGCCTTCGACACTGTTCCTATCCCCACTCTTCTTTTAAAACTCTCTTCAATAGGTGTCAGAGGCTCCCAACTCGATCTTTTCCGCTCATACCTTACAGGACGACGCCAGGCCGTAAAGATAGGCGCATGTCTGAGCGATGAGCTGGAGATCTGCTATGGAGTACCACAGGGTAGTATTTTAGGACCTACGCTCTTCCTCATCTTTATTAACGATTTATGCAACTTATCCCTCTTGAACGGCTCCATTATTACCTACGCTGATGACACGGTACTTCTCTTTAATGCCAAAACTTGGATAGAGCTAGAAGCTTTTGCGCAGAAAGGCTTTGATTCTGTGTTTAATTGGCTACTAGCAAACTCTCTAACTCTAAATACCACTAAAACTAAATTTATTCCTTTCTCCGTCACCTCGGTTACCCAACCATCATTCAATATAACTATTAAAGCCCACTCCTGCGATAATCCTCTAAATTGTACATGTCCCGTTATTGTGCAAACCGATACTATTAAATATCTGGGCATCACTTTAGACAAGCACCTAAATTTCAAATGTCACATCGCCACTCTAACGACTAGACTCCGTAAACTTATGTATATATTTAAAACAATCCGTAACGTTGCCGCATCCAAAATAATTAAAATGACTTACATGGCCCTCGTTCAATCAATTCTAACCTACTGTATCACCTGCTGGGGGGGAGCAGCTAAGACACATTTGGGACCCTTGGAAATTGCCCAAAGAGGAGTTTTGAAAGTTGCCACCAAACGTCCCACATACTTCAGTACATCCGAACTATACAAACTTTGTGACGTCCTTACCGTCAGACAATTATTTATTTTGGACACAATTCTCCGTCAACACCATCTTACAGCTTATCATCCAATTTTGAAGCGTCGCAAAGATCTAATCTGTTGTATCCCCACTCCTAACCTTACTTTTACAAAACGTCACAATATTTTCCTAGGCCCCTATCTGTACAACAAACTAAACAAACTTTTTTCCTTCTTCCACCTAACATCTTACGAATGCAAAATAAAAGTAACTAAGTTTCTCAAAACCCTAACATATGATGATACTGAAAATCTCCTCTTATCTTTAAATTGAAAAAAGTTTAATTGCGTATAATTTCACTCGCATCACACACTCTCATTGACGCACGCACACTCACTCACAAACACTCACATACACGCGCGTTTATCTTCCATTCGATACACACACTCACACAGCATACGCACCCTCACACACACACACACCCTCACACACACGCACACACACCCTCACACACACATACGCACACCCACACACCCTCACACACACACCCTCACCCTCACACACACACACACACCCTCTCACGCACACACACACACACACACACACACACACACATACATACACACACACACCCTCTCACTTATTTACACACCCCCAAACACACACTATACAATATACACTCTGCATTTCTAAATTGTAACTAGCCTATTATTATTACTTTATTTTTTTTATTTGTTTTTCTCAAGTACTTGTATAATTCTTGTTAGAACCGTCTGAATATCCAAATCTTACCACAAACGCCTCGGACGAGGTACGGGCCTGCGAGCCATAAATACAGGTTATATTATTATCCTAGTTATGGCAGCAGTCAACCACCATTT
Source organism: Argyresthia albistria (assembly GCA_963457715.1). Lineage (NCBI taxonomy): Eukaryota > Metazoa > Arthropoda > Insecta > Lepidoptera > Argyresthiidae > Argyresthia > Argyresthia albistria. The sequence goes on along the minus strand of CAUOQF010000248.1, from coordinate 17,499 downwards.
TTAAGTGTACCTACCATTTTCCTTGAATAAATACTTTTACTTTTTTTTTACTTTTACTTTCATTATTAAAAAAGAGACAGGCAAGGTCGGGTGTAGTGAATCTAGTTTTAATTTAAAAGTTAATGGTAAATTACTCTCATCTAACGAGGACGTTGCTAACGCATTTGAAAAGTTCTTCAGTACTATACCCATAATAACAACAGAAGCACTTCCATCCTCTTCTGAAAAGTCTCTAGATTACTTGGTTGAAAATGTTCCCCAACACAAGAGTGGCTTCAACTTCAAACCAATAGACTCTCTAACTATATTTAAAACATTCAAACTTCTAAACGTTAAAAAGACTGAAGATCTATGGGGCATGTCGGTTAAAGTAGTTAAATCGGTAATTGATGTGATTGCTCCGTACATGGCAATCATGTTCAATAGTTGTATAGCAGAAGGTGTTTTTCCTGACCTCATGAAAATGAGCAGATTAATACCACTTTTCAAATCCGGTAGCAAGGAAGACCCTGCGAACTTCAGACCTGTTTTGCCAGTGTTGAGCAAAGTGTTTGAAAAGGTGATACTGAATCAACTACAATCTCACTTTAACGCATCAGGGCTACTCCACAAAAAACAATTTGGTTTCACTAAAGGCAGATCAACAACTGACGCCGGAGTAGCACTAGTACAACACATCTATAGTGCGTGGGAGGGATCACAGGATGCTGTTGGTGTATTCTGTGATCTTTCCAAGGCCTTTGACTGTGTGGATCATCAAACCCTTCTGCTCAAACTGCAACACTATGGTATTAAAGACAATGCTTTAAAATTAATGGAATCATATCTTGGAGACAGAGTACTAAAAGTAGATATAAATAGAAATAAGTCTACCGGAACGCATATGAATATTGGTGTCCCCCAAGGCTCTATTCTGGGTCCGTTCCTTTTCTTAGTTTACGTGAATGACCTGCCGTATATGGTGGAGAAAATGACTCAGATTGTACTATTTGCTGATGACACATCCATTATCTTTAAGGTGAAAAGACAACAAGAAATTCTAGACGATGCAAATAGTACGCTCTCTCATGTGTTAAGTTGGTTTAATGTAAACAACCTTTTATTAAACTCGAAGAAGACAAAATGTATCAAATTCTGTTTACCGAATGTGCGGCAGGTGGACACGAGTGTAAGCATAGGAACGGAAAGACTAGACCTCGTTGAAGAAACAATTTTCCTTGGAATCACTATAGACTCGAAACTTCAATGGGGTCCTCATGTAACTAATCTCTCACGAAGACTTAGCTCAGCTGCTTATGCGGTCAGGCAAATCAGACACATCACAGATGTAGGAACTGCCAGATTGGTTTACTTTAGTTATTTCCATCCATAGTATTATGTCTTACGGAATACTGCTTTGGGGAAGAGCGGCAGATATAAACACAATATTTGTCTTACAAAAAAGGGCCATTCGGGCTATCTATCAACTAGATGCTAGGCAATCACTAAGGGACAAATTCAAAAATATCAATATACTTACTGTTACCTGTCAATACATTTATGAAAATATCATGTATACCAGAAAAAACATAGGTTTATTTAAGACTTTAGGTTATAATCATAGTATTAGCACTAGAACTAGAAATAAGATTGCTATGACCGCGTTCAGACTCAGTAAGGTTGCTCACTCTTTTATGGGAGTATGTGTTAGTTTTTATAATAAAATACCTAATGAAGCAACGGACCTACCAGAAAGGAGGTTCAAAAACTATGTCAAAAACGGCCTATTGAAGAAGTCTTATTACAGTGTAAAAGAATATTTAGATGACAAAACTGCATGGTCTTTACCATCTCAGCGCACAGAAATCCAAAGAGGGGCGATGGACTGAGTCAGTACGTCTCTCCTCGGTGTATTTCCTTAGACTTAAGTAGAAATACATAACATTGTATTTTTAAGGCTCTGATATTTTAAAAGAGGTACGGGGGAGGTTTCTGTTTGGTTCAGCGGCTTGAACCTCGTTCATTCGCGCTCAGTTCATTCGGTTCGTTCTTTTTGAAAACTCACTCTCTCGATCTATGGCTTCCACTCGCGCGCGGTACCATTGGAACGGTTTTCTATGAAAATACTCGGAATTTACGGCAAATACGGTTAGATCGGACATATTATATTTATAAACTCTCTGGTGCTGTGCAATCGGTGAAATCTGTGAATTGGGAGGCCTCCCCAGGAAGAATAACGTCCCGGCGACCCAGAACGCGAACGCAGTGAACACGAGGTACCTATCCTTTTTCCATATATATATATATTTAGCCCTGTGCATCGCAGGCGAGGGCCTTAGGGTCACATTTTCTGGTAGCAGAGCGTGGTTTACGGCAAAATTTTGGGCATATTTACGGCAATTTTGGTGCGTTTTAGTTCGCGCAATGGGCGTGCAGTAGATACGCGATACGCCATCTTAGATTTCAAACATTTCTTGCGATGCTATTTATAGCGTAGATTACAAAGTAACACGGATCGGTTCATTGCTCAGATTATATTATTACTTCGGTTTGCGTTCGGGTATTTACTTACAAGTAAACTTAAAAGTTAACGGTACGGTGTTTTGTGAATTATTTATTTACCAAACGGTTTGCAAATTAGTACGGTTTGATAGAAATGCATAGACATTTGTATTGGTGATAGCTGGGTTCAAGCTTGAGTTGCGCGACGGAAAAGATCTCTCTGTTGAGAGCGATAAGGTCGGTTATACCATAGCGGTTGAGTTGTTTACGAGTCAATTTTATTTTATTTCATTACGTGTGGTTCATACCTACCTACCTATTGTGCAGTCTAGCTAGCTTCCTAGCTATTTGTTAACGGTATCGGCTTGTTAAATCTATTTGTTTTATTTTATCGTGGGATAATTACCTGTTGGGTTAAAATGTCAAATTCACTGTCGGGTTTCTGGGCACAATTTCGCATAAAATTGCAATGGCTATTAGACAGCGCCGACCTAATTGATACACCGGATGCCGGAAATAGACTAAGTATACGTGTAATGTCGGCGAACGAGCAGTTCCTGCAACTCGAGGGTGTATATCAACGGCTGATGGAGATGGTAGATGTGGACCAGCCTAGGGAAAAGGCGATTTTAGACGAAGCACGGCAAGATTACGTTCGTGCAATGCAAGCCCATGACCGACTCATGTTAGTTCATTTGGCGATCGGAAAATCGGATGCCAGCTCGGTTGACACAGGAGTTGAGAAAAAAGAGAAGGATACGGAAAACTTAATCTCACGGCTGCCGGCGTTAAAATTACCTAACTTTTCAGGAGATATGAGCGAGTGGGTGGGTTTTAACAATTTATTCGATAGCCTAGTCGACACTAGGACAGACTTGTCACCTGGGCAGAAATTGGCATATCTGCTTTCTTGCCTATCTGGTGAAGCTCGCGGGATAGTGCAGCACATACGGATTTCGGACGATGGGTATAAGACGGCAAGGGAACTTCTCATAAAGAGGTATCAAAACACTAGACATTTAGCGGACGTCCATGTGGACCAAATACTGAAACTACCTATCATCACGGCGCGGCTTAGCGGTTTGAGAACCCAGCTTCTCAACCCGCTCACTATGGCAACTAACTCACTGGAACGGTTGGGGCTCCCGGTGCATGAATGGTCGTTTATACTATTCCACATAGTTATGACAAAACTACCTACAGTTTTGAAGACACGATTTGAGCAAAAATACGGTAGCGACCCGGACGTCATTCCTACGTTCAGGGAATTGGTAGATTTTCTTGAGACGGAAGCTCGGCTGCTCGAGTGTGCGAGCCCCGAGCCAGTTAATTTGAATCGGGACCAACGGGAACGGGCCAATCGTGCCCCTATCGGACGGGAGCGTGATGCTAGACAGTTTACGGCTGCAGTAGTACAACGGTGTGATTGTTGTGGAGAGACGGACGGACATTTGTTGGTGCGGTGCCCCAACTTTCGGACTATGGCTGTGTTCGCGCGAAAGGATTACGTTACTCGAAATCGGTTATGCTTCCAGTGTTTCGGTAGGCACAGTTATGTGAACTGTACACGGGTACGGAGCTGCGATAGCTGCGGAAGCACCAAGCATCACGGGATGCTGTGCTACAATCGGTCGGGAACGCAGTATCGGACGGATGATCGGACTCCCCTCCGCGCTTCGGACTATGGTAGGCCTCACAACTCAGGACGTCATTCCCCTCCGCGCACGGGCGGCGGAGCTGGATACGCGGGACGTCAATCCCCTTCCCGCACGGGCGGCGGAGGCGGTTATACGGGACGGCAATCACCCCCTCGCACGGGCGGCGGAGTCGGTTATACGGGACGGCAATCACCCCCTCGCACGGGAGGAGGCGGATCGGGCCGCGACGTCTCCCCGCGCCACGCACAGGATACGCGAGTATATGAGAGTCGTCGCCGGGACGACTCTCCAAACCAAAATCGGCGCTAGGATTCGGCTCCCACCTGCACATTGCCCCCGCTCGCCTATAATACGGTGCTTTTGCCAACTTGTATGGTAAAAGTTTTTTATTCGGATTCGGTTCAGTTTACAACGGCTAGGGCTTTACTAGATACTGGTTCCCAAGGATGTTTAATTACGGAAGGTTTAGTTCGGAAATTGGGGTTACCCTTGGAACCTTTGGAAGAGCGGGTTACTGGCGTAGGTGGGCAAGAGGTAATAAATACCTTCGGTAGAACATTGGTGACGTTCTCTCCAGTGTGTGAGCATTACCCGGTAGTCACTGCCCCTGTGACATGTTTGTCAAATCTACTCGGAAGTCAACCGGTTCATGATTTACCGGAGTCTGTCGCGAATCTCGCGAAACATTTAAATCTGGCGGATACGGAGTTTCATATTTCTAAACCGGTAGAATTGCTTCTCGGTTCGGATGTATACGGCCCACTGGTTAGTGGAGATAGGGTAATTTTAAATTCAAGCGGTTTAACGGCATATAATTCGGTTTTTGGGTATATAGTTTTAGGCTCTGTGGATAGCAAGGATAACTCGGGCTTGTTACCTACAGTAGACTATACGGATTTTTTAGGTATATCGCTCTCGGATGCGGTACAACGGTTTTGGGAGGTGGAAGAGCCCCCACATATTTTGGTTTCGGATCCACTCGATGACGAGTGTGAACAATTTTATCGGAATAATACGGTTCGGTTAGAAAACGGTAAATTTATGACGGGTCTTCCATTTCTATCATCTCGGCGGCTACTCGGAGAGTCGCGCCCCATAGCTGAGAAACAGTTCTTAGCGATGGAGAGGCGACTACGACACAATTCGGTTTTACGGGAAAAATATATTCAGTTTATGCGGGAATATTTAGAGTTGGGCCATATGTCAGTTTCAAAATTTAATAGTCGGTCCGGGGAGGAACATTTCTTCATTCCTCATCATGCGGTTTTTAAGTCCTCGGGGGACATATCAAAAATTAGAGTCGTGTTCAATGGTAGTTGCTCTACCTCATCGGGAATATCGTTGAATCAGTGTTTGCATTCGGGGCCTAAATTACATAGAGACATAACGGATATTTTAACTAACTTCCGACGTCATAGAGTCGTGTTAGTTTCGGATATAAAAATGATGATTCGTCAAACACTGATTCAACCTTCGGATAGGAAATACCAACTTATTTTATGGAGAGAGTCTCCGGACGAGCCTCTTCTTACATATGAGTTGACGACAAACACGTACGGTCTAAAGTCGAGTCCCTATGTAGCGATTCGTACTTTATTAGAGCTCGCAAGAGTAGAGCGAGAACGGTTTCCAACAGCGGCATCGGTACTGGAGAACGCGGTCTATGTTGATGATATTTTGACGGGCGCAGATTCGGATGAGGAAGCTGTTCAATTGCAGCAAGAGTTAATCGGTCTTTTAGGTTCAGGGGGTTATGAACTTCGGAAGTGGTTGTCGAACAGCAAAACGGTTTTAGCTGGTTTACCTGACGAACACAAACAGGATCCACTATTGTTTGAAAATTCGGATAATCCCCATACGGTTTCGGTTCTCGGCGTACAATATAACCCTATAGTTGACGGCTTTACTTATAAATTGGACATGGAAACAAACGGTGCGGTGACCAAGCGGTCAATTCTCTCAACGGTGGCGAGAATGTATGATCCCAACGGGTGGATCAGTCCAGTTATATTCTGGGTGAAATGTTTCTTACAACGGCTTTGGTTAAGGGAATTAGAATGGGATGATCCCCTTAACTTGGATTTGGAAGGCGAATGGCTAAAATTTAGGACTGACTTGGCGAATGTTCGGAAGGTAGTAGTCCCTAGGCATATACTGCCTGGTCGCGTACGACGAGTCGCTCTACACGGATTTTCGGATGCGTCGGAGTCGGGTTATGCGGCCGTAGTATATCTACTGGCGTATGCGGAGGACGGTTCGGTGTCGGTACATTTGCTAATGGGAAAGAGCAAGGTTGCTCCAATTAGATCGCGACTCACTATTCCTAAATTGGAATTGTGTGGTGCGGTGCTCTTGTGCAAACTGCTCAATCATGTTTGTCTTTGTCTTCAAAGAACCATAGAGATTGAGCAGACATACGGATGGACAGATAGTACAATTGTTTTGGCATGGATTAAAAGGTCACCTCACACTGTTCAAGTGTTTGAGTCAAACCGGATAAATCAAATTCAAAATTCATCTGTTTCTATTAATTGGCGGCACGTACCGGGATCAATGAACCCTGCAGATTGCGCATCACGGGGATGTTCAGCTTCGAACTTGGTTTCTCACTCTCTCTGGTGGGGACCATCGTGGCTACTTCAGTCTGAGTCAACATGGCCATCTGCTGTAGAGTTGCCATCGGAATTGCCAGGAATTCGGTGCTTGGCAATTGGCAAAACGGAACCAATAATAGATCATGGATCTATATTGAAAAAATACGGGGCTTTAGACAAATTAATATCGGTTACGGGTTGGATTAAACGGTTTTTATTTAATTTACGGAATAAGGGGAATCGGAATAACGGAAAATATTTATCGGTGAGCGAAAGACGGGAAGCTCTATTATTATGGGTCGGTCTTGTTCAAAAGGAACACTTTGGTTCGGAAATTGAGTCATTGAAAAACAATGATCAAATTCGGGGACATTTAAAACGGCTAAGTCCATTTTTGGACTCGAACGGATATATACGGGTTGGCGGACGGTTAAAACATTCGGATTTAAATTACGGTGCGAGACATCCTCTTCTTCTGCCAAAATCGGGACATTTTGTCACTCTGCTTATTACGGATCGACATATTAAATATGCGCATGTGGGCCCCAATGCTCTCTTAGCCATTTTGCAACGGGATTATTGGATTCTTTCTGCCAGAAGAGCAGTAAGGAATGTAACATTTAAATGTATACCGTGTTATAAATTGAAAGGTATAACAACTCAGCCGTTAATGGGAAATCTACCTCGCGATCGGATTGTAGCTGGTAGGCCATTTCAAGGTATCGGAACGGATTTTTGTGGGCCCTTTTATATTAAGTCCCACAAACTCAGGAACCCAAAGATCACCAAGGAATATCTTTGTGTATTTGTATGCCTGGCCACAAAATCGGTACACTTAGAGTTAGTTTCGGATCTAACTGCGGAAGCTTTTATAGCGGCTCTATCTCGGCTAGTAAGCAGACGAGGCTTACCTAGTTTAATTCGGTCGGATAACGGTGGCAATTATCGGTCGGCGGATAAGCATTTACGGGAGGTTTACGAATTTTTGGAACAAAACCAGAACGTCATCGGTCATGACTTATCTAGGCGCGGTATTACGTGGATATTTGATCCACCGGCTTGTCCCTCTTGGGGAGGTCTATTTGAGGCTGCGGTAAAGTCGGCTAAGACACACCTCAAGCGCTCTATAGGAGAGACAAAGCTCACCTTTGAAGAGCTTTATACGGTTTTCTGTAAAATAGAGGCGGTGCTCAACTCGCGGCCCCTGTGCCCGCTCTCATCGGATCCAAATGACTTTGAAGTTTTGACTCCTGGTCATTTTTTAATCGGACAGCCATTTAAATGCGGTACCGGAATATTCGTGGCAAGATGTGAGGGTGAACAGACTATCAAGGTTTCAGCTCTTACAGCAAATATCACAAAGTTTTTGGCATCGGTGGCAATTAGAGTACCTTCACACCTTGCAACAACGGTTTAAATGGACGGATTCTGCCACTCCTCCAAGGGAAGGGGACTTGGTTTTATTAAAGGAAGATAACGTTCCTCCTTTACATTGGCGGCGCGGCAGGATAGTCAAGCTATATCCTGGTTCGGACGGTGTGGTCAGGCTTTCAGAGGTTCGTGTAGCTGAGGGAACGGTATTAAAACGGGCAATAGCCAAGCTTTCACGCTTGCCTATTGATTAGATTAGGATTAGATGTAGAGTCGGTATCGGCAACTTAGGTTAATATTTTTAGGCTCTACCGTATGTAGAGCAAAGGTTATGGGTAGAGTTAATATAGGATAAACGATGTTTTTTTATTATTATTTTCTTTCGGATTTTAAGCAGTTCGTAACTGCTTGGGCGGCGGAAATGTTTGGTTCAGCGGCTTGAACCTCGTTCATTCGCGCTCAGTTCATTCGGTTCGTTCTTTTTGAAAACTCACTCTCTCGATCTATGGCTTCCACTCGCGCGCGGTACCATTGGAACGGTTTTCTATGAAAATACTCGGAATTTACGGCAAATACGGTTAGATCGGACATATTATATTTATAAACTCTCTGGTGCTGTGCAATCGGTGAAATCTGTGAATTGGGAGGCCTCCCCAGGAAGAATAACGTCCCGGCGACCCAGAACGCGAACGCAGTGAACACGAGGTACCTATCCTTTTTCCATATATATATATATATATATTTAGCCCTGTGCATCGCAGGCGAGGGCCTTAGGGTCACAGTTTCTTGCCCTTCTTTGCTCCATCCCTAAGCCCACAACTTCCGAACGGGCGGTAGTATACAAAAATATTAATATTATATTGACGTTGACTAAGTAATATGTATGATTTTATGGTCAATAAAAATTTTGAACTGAACTGAACTGAAGAACAAAAGACGTCGTCGGAGCAAGAGGACAGTTTAAAAACAACAAATATTCTTTGACAAAATGTCGTAGCCATCTAATTACATATTAAAACTGAATTATCTCAGAAACGCTATTATTTACAATACAAACATTTTGTCAAAGAATATTTCTTGTATGTTATTAAAATATAAAAGGACAAAGAAACGTAGGTAGACCCAGAAAAAGATGGGAAGACATATTTAAAGAGAAATGTGGACCAGACTGGAGAAGACAGGCTAGAGATAGAGACAAATGGAGGAAACTGGGGGAGGCCTACGCTAGAGAGGCGACTTCCACATCTTTAAATTAATTTTATTTATTATAGATTTTAATTTAAAAAGAAATAAAAGTATTAGTTTAAAATTATTATTGTAAAAAAATAATACTATTAATTAAGCTAACAATAAATAATAATTATATACAATAAAATGTTAATTACTAATTATAATTAGATATAAGAAATATATTATACTAAGATTTACTATAAAATGTGATAATGCGATGTGGTAGAATAAAGGCTATTTTTATTTTTATTTTATTTTATTTTATTTGTTATTAAAATATCAATCGATTGCCAGCTCTACATCTCCATACAAACCGTTTTGGTCCAGCTAGGGTCACTAGTTTACTAGATATGACTGTTTTTAGTTTGACAGCTGTCATCAGAAATTTCGATCTCGCCGAGAGCTGTCACATCTCGATACGAACCGGTGGTCTAGGGTGCTTTAGTTATTGTTCTGAGGTCTAGGATCAGCAGTTTCCGAGATATGACAGTTTTTAGTTTGACAGCCAAAATCATCATACCTTTCATTGTGACATCTGTCTAAATATTGATACCTGTCTAAATGGTAATCTAAATTAAATATTTAAACTTTTTTTAAAACATAGTTTAAATGTTTTATGTTACACAATGTACAGTGTTGTACAATGACAATAATCAATAAACACCACTGCGTGTTTAAATAATAATAATAATTGTTCTCCTCTGCACATCTTTCTGCAAAAGTCGCGGGCTGCGGTTGTCTTTTGTCCCACTGTGCGGCTTTGCATGTGTGCATGAGCGCACCGGTTGTTGTGTGGGTACGCTCAAATGCCCAGAAACGACGCCGGGCGGCGGCGGAGACGGCCCTTAATAGACCGTTTTTGAGATAGTTTTTGAACCTCCTTTCTGGTAGGTCCAACCGACTTCAAAAAAAGGAGGAGGTTCTCAATTCGACCCGTATGTTTTTTTTCTTTGTTTGTTACGCGATAACTCCGCCAATTATGAACCGATTTGAACAAATCTTTTTTCGGCGTATAGGTAATACCTCAAGGGTGGTCCCATTGACACCAGGTCAGGATCTGATGATGGGATCCTGGAGAAATCGAGAGAACTCTTCAAATATTATAGGCAGACCTATAGTGATTTTTGTGTTTTTCATAATAACTCGTGCAAATGCACATAGCATAATATTGTGATGCAGAACTGCTGATGAAGACCACATATGGCCACCAGATCTGCTCAATACTAGGTACAAATACAATGCGTGGCTGACGGGCAGACAACGCATAGCCTAAACCGGTGGACCTAGAGCCATGAAACTTTGTACAGGGGTTCCTTAGTCGCGTGGGGTAGCACTGATATAGGATTTGACTAAATTAATTCCCCAATGGGGGGGGGGGGGGATAAGGGGTTACAGTTAGTATTAAACTCAATCTAATCAAATAGGGTTTGTGGAAGTCGGTTTTTTCTAAAGTTTACTTTTTGTTTCAATTATTGGACCTCTTCCCTAGGCCCTCCTCAAGTCTACCCCAAAGCGCACGCAAGCCAACTACGTGATGTGGCGCGTCGCTCGCGACTCCGTCTTGTACCTGACCGACAACCTGCGCCGGCACGAGCTGCAGTACACCACCGCGCTGTTCGGCAATACTGAGCGCCAGAGACGGTGGCAGGAGTGCAGCGATTCCGCTAGAGATAGGTGAGAAAGTGCAAATGAAGCGAGAGATTCAAGCGAACAGCAAAACTCAGACAAAGGCAAAACTGGTAGCTGAATGATTTTGCGAGAAACGAAGCGTGGCATGGTCGTCTGTGAATCTTGATTCGTCATTCGATTTTCCTGAGCTAGTGTTGAAAGTCTGCCATCGAATTTCTATCAAGCAAGGCAGCTATCCACCTTCAAGTAAGTATTTTCTTGATCTCCGGATAGTAAATTTCAGGCTTCCAATTTCAGCGTAAGCTCGCGAGCAAAATGGCGTCCACCAATATTTTTTAATCAATGAATCCTGCTTTTCCCGATTGCAGTGGGACATTGGGGGACAGTGGGGTATTGCAGACATTCCATGGGTCAGAATAATGTGGTATACCCACATTATTCTGGCCTTATCCTATCTATCCATCCATAGGATAACTTTCAACCAAATAATGTGTAAAATAGTAAAATACAAGAGAATCGATCAAAACAATAAACTAGTTACGTGTGTTAGTTGATTATTATGCCTCGTATTTCATAGTTACTCCGTGTAAGCATCCTTGCATAGCGCAGGCCTAAGACCTAATAGAAAACTATAACTTTTCTACTTTTTCAATCACCACTGCACACTTTTATAATTAAAATTGCGGTCCCTGTATGTTTCTTCTTCTTCTTTTTATTAATGGCGTCCTAACCTCTTTTGAGGTTAATTTTGCCAGTGTCAAGTGGTCAGGTTCTCATTTGAGAACCTGGAAATTATAATGTCTTGAGATGATTTGATGACTATGATGATGATGATTTGTCGCTCGTTAGCACTACCCGGGAAGGACGTGAAGGGCTGTGGGTTCCAAGTAATTCCTTCGGACGTGAGCGACTGCCTCCCCCCCTGTATGTTTGTTTACAAAATAATCGGTGGGTCAATGACAGCTACACTATAACTTGCAACCTGTTGGAATTTGAGGATGCAAAAAGCTAACGCTAGCAACATTTGCTATGTAACATTTGCGGATACGCCTGTGGCTCCCTCTCACTTGTCAAAATTCTCATCTAAATGTAGTGCGTGTGCGCTGTATTAATTAAAGATAAATTAAGCAATAAACAGTCACAATCATCAATGCTTTATCTTATTCTATTACAACCTCATTGAAACAATCAGTTTGTCAAAAAAAGTATACAACAAATCCACATTCGACTACATCTATATAAAGAGTTTCATTGATCTGAGGTTTTACTGACCGACCACGATAACAAGAGAACGGCCAAGGCGGAACTACTGACGCCACTATGAAAACGTCACTTCACTGTCAGTTTGTTTGCATTGTGTGCAACCCCCCCCCCCCCGCGATAAATGAACTTATCTACTAAACTACTATTGGAATATTTTTCCAATTGGATGTATTCATGATTCCGATACTATGTTTGCGGAAGTCATAGTATAGTCAGTTGGCTAAAGATGTAATGATCGTCTAAAGGTAGGACTGCATACGTCGTGAAAGTAATAACCTAGAGTTCTTTTTAGAGTCATACAGTATCGTCAGGAGGATCCACCATTAGTCAGTGTTGGTTTTATGTGATTAAAGAATGTTAATAAGAATAAAGTTCGTGTTTATTAGAATATGATCGTCAATGTTTATAGATTCGTAAGTATAGGTAGTTAAACAACAGACACTCAGATTACATAGCTATAAATGGAATTTGTGCTAGGACTCACGACCAGAAGGGCCGTGGCCCTAAGATACGGGCCCCTAACCCGCCCGAATCCTATGAGAGTCAACCATAACCATGTTCTACGGAGACTCAAAACAGATGACATTCGATTTACAAAATCCATACAAGAAAACATAGAGTTAACTATGTGTTCAGTATGTACGCGTTTAGCGTAGTATTCGCCAGTTTTTCGTCATACTCTCTCCAGCCTAATTCCACATACAATCTACGTCAGCGGTTCCCGAATGGTGTTCCGCGGAACCCTGGGGTTCCGTGAAAAGCTCTCAGGGGTTCCGGGAAAATTCAAGATTTCAATTATTAATTTTCGAGTCTAGCTAGATATTGTAAATCGCTTTACCTTTGATATATTTAGGTACGGTAATTTTGTAAATGTTATTATCCAGTTACAATGATCTTATTATAAAATGTCTTAATTAAAATGGGTCCGCAGTAGGCCAGTATGTAACAGTGGCGGTCCGAGATTGATATATTGCCTAAATCTTGACGGTTTATGACAATTAGAGCCCATGAGTTCTTGTGACAGGTACGTTACTCGACTTGCTAGCCATGTAAATCTTCAGAGAAACCCGTTACTCGACTTGCTAGCTATCGACGCCGTCCATGAGTTCATCTGAGATACTCTTTACTCGACTTGCTAGCCATCTAAAATTTCCGGAGCAGCTAGCGCCGCCCACGAGTTCTTCTGAAGCAGAGCTCGTTACTCGACTTGCTAGCTATGTGTAATTTCCACGGGGCGGCTTTTGCCGCACTTGAGTTCTTGTCAGACACTGGTTAGTAAACTTGCTAGCCTTCTTCCGAAAAGCTCGCTTTACTCGGCTTGCTAGCTATGTGATTTATTTTGGGGCGGCTCGCGCCGCCTGTCTTCGGACGGCCTCATTGTTCGAGTACAAGTAAAAGTATATTTTGCTGATGTAAATAAGGTTTTTTTTCACATGTCCTAAAAATTTTTTGACAGGGGTAAGTGGAATTGTTTAAAGTGTGAGAGTGGTATTTGACTGCAAAAAGTTTAAGAAACCCTGATCCAGTAAATATATTTTTGATCTAAGTTAGTTAGTTTACTTCTTACTTGAGCTAGGGTTCCGCACAAAAAAGGTGAATCAAAAAGGATTCCGTAGCCAAAAGAATTCGGGAACCGCTGATCTACGTGTCCGTAATATTTAAGACTGCAGACCGCACTGCATTATGGTTTGGATATAAGAATTGTGAAACACCTGAAGTCAGAGACAGCTTGAACCTACTCAAAATTCCCCTGAATTGATTTCCCTGCCTATCAACTACACAATGGACTATTTAGGATAAAGAAAAGAATTTATATATTTTGATAATGTGATTTGTGGTTGTGTTATGTATGGACCACTGTACCAATACATATTATGTGTGTAAGACTGTACCTCATTAAGATGCTGATATCTCATTCGGATGTTGACTTGAAATATTCCAGAAAGATCTACATGTTTACTTTACAAGGGTCAGCCACTAATTAGTTATTTTTCTAATTTGCTGATGAGTATCTTTTGTTTGTCTTTCCCATAACTTTTGATATATAAACGAGTCCGGAGCCAAGTCAGTTACAATCTGAAGTCATAATAAAACAGTTGATCAGTCTCTAATAATCTGCCGGTCTCACCTCTCTCTCAGCGTACTTATAAATTTATCACTGTATGTGTGTGTGTTGAATAACAAGAATATATCTGTGTTAATAGTACAGCTGTTTCTATTGTGTTTAAAACCCCACCCGTCCACTGGCGCCATAACAGTTGGTTAAATTCTCTCTGATCCATCAGTCCAATATGTTTGTTGAGAGGCTACGGGCTATTTTATGATGATGTACTCAGAACAGAAGAGTATTTTGAGAGACCAGTCTCTTGTACTAGCCCGCAACTATCTGGATAAACACCCAGCTATTTTATAAATAATTTAGTTCAGTAGACATGTATGCAGCGGGACTACTTTGGTCATTAGCGTCATCATGTAGAGTGTGTGTAGGTTTGATTCCAACGGGTTTCAAGCACTCTCAAGAAGTTCCACCGTGAAATCAACTTCATTTATCATCTAGAGGATCGAATCAACTCTAGATGTCCTGCTAAACCAGCCCATACTACAATGACATGCCATTTCGAGTTGCACAAGCGCAGCTTGCCTCCGGGGTATGCGACGAGTATTGCTCTAGTCTAAGAATAAGTAGGAGTCTGGCACTATGTGCGTACGACGAAATAGTGGACAGATAGTACTCTATGCAGTGACAGCCTTTGGAAGGTGGACAAGAACAAAAACGTCTAGCTATCAATGCAGTAATGATACGGATGGACAGAAAGTCAAAAGAGGACCTTAGGCCGTTGAGAATCGTGTGGAGTGTTCTTAGAGTAATGTCAGCTTCTTGTAGAGTACTTTTGTTGTGTGTGTGTTATGTGATGACCCAGCAGACATGCCCCTACATGCTACAAGGTAGTTGTTTGTCATTTAATTTAAGTTTACCAAAGTAAGTCTACCAAACATAATTAGACGAGTAGGAAAGAAAGATTCAAACAATCACAATCCTAAGATAATTTGTTTGATAAAGGTATATTAATATTTCGACATCAAAATAAGTTAGAGATGAATAAAGTGTACTTATTCCCCTTAAGTACCTAATCAAAGTACTTAATTTCAATAATGTGCTTAGCTTAGAGATCAACGGAAAGAGTAGGAAAGATCGTTGAAACTTAAAAGCCACCACTAAACGCATCATAACGAAACGAACGTTGTGCCTGCTCGGTCATCAGAGAGAGCGCTCCGTACTAGTACATTTCAGTCAGTGTACTAGTACACTCTAACAGTTCTATTAGTACTATTAGGACATTGGATCTTATGAATAAAACAATATGCCTGCTTGGTCCTCAGAGAGCGCTCCGTACTAGGACATTTCAGTCGGTGTACCAGTAAGCTCTAACAGCTTTATTAGTACTATTAGGACGTTGGATTGGATGAATAAAATAAATTAAAAGTAAAAAAACATTTTAAACAAAGCTTTTATTTAATGCCCTAAAAAGAAGAAAATAAAATTTCGATTCAATCAAATGCGTTATTTTATTAAATTACACAATTAATACGATAACAAAGCTTGTTGCGAGATTTACTTGTGTAGACTTTAATCAGGTGGTAGGGACTATTTGCACAGACTTGGAGATAAATCCCGCAACAAGCTTTTATATCGTATTAATTGTGTAATTTAATAAAATAACGCATTTGATTGAATCGAAATTTTATTTTCTTCTTTTTAGGGCATTAAATAAAAGCTTAGTTTAAAATGTTTTTTTACTTTTAATTTATTTTTAACTTTTTAGTCTTTATCATTATAGCGAGGCAATTCTGGCGCTAGCGAGATCATATTCATGGTCGAAATATCGATTTTGAGATACCGAAATCTCTATCAAAAACAAGAAAAAGCTATTCTTACGACTAGCCTTTCGACCAACCGAGATATCTCGATCCGTTTTCGATCATAATAAATATAAATCGAGATAATTTTCGACGGATTTAGGCGGTATCAAAACAGATATCTTGACTGGGGAGATGATCTCGATAGCGCGAGAATCGGGGGCCTGGACAAAACATCTAATCTAGAATTAGAGTGCTTGTGAAGACGAATCAAATGACACCAAACACGATAGGATTGCGTCGTTTGGTAACAGAGTTCCCATGGCCACCTTCCGGCTCCAGCATCAGATCAGCTCCATGTCATAAAAAATATTCTAGGATCAAAGTACTTGTCAATATAAATCAAATGAGCCCAAACAATAGGATTGTGTCGTGTGGTAACAGGGTTCCCATGGCCAGCTTCAGGCTGCAGCATCAGATCAGCTCCATGTCATAAAAAATATTCTAGGATCAAAGTACTTGTCAATATAAGTCAAATGAGCCCAAACACAATAGGATTGCGTCGTTTGGTAACAGGGTTCCCATGGCCACCTTCCGGCTCCAGCATCAGATCAGCTCCATGTCATAAAAAATATTCTAGGATCAAAGTACTTGTCAATATAAATCAAATGAGCCCAAACACAATAGGATTGCGTCGTTTGGTAACAGGGTTCCCATGGCCAGCTTCAGGCTCCAGCATCAGATCAGCTCCATGTCATAAAAAATATTCTAGGATCAAAGTACTTGTCAATATAAATCAAATGAGCCCAAACACAATACGATTGCGTCGTTTGGTAACAGGGTTCCCATGGCCACCTTCCGGCTCCAGCATCAGATCAGCTCCATGTCATAAAAAAATATTCTAGAATCAAAGTACTTGTCAATATAAATCAAATCAGCCTAAACACAATAGGATTGCGTCGTTTGGTAACAGGGTTCCCATGGCCACCTTCCGGCTCCAGCATCAGATCAGCTCCATGTCATAAAAAATATTCTAGAATCAAAGTAATTGTCAATATAAATCAAATCAGCCTAAACACAATAGGATTGCGTCGTTTGGTAACAGGGTTCCCATGGCCACCTTCCGGCTCCAGCATCAGATCAGCTCCATGTCATAAAAAATATTCTAGGATCAAAGTACTTGTCAATATAAATCAAATGAGCCCAAACACAATAGGATTGCGTCGTTTGGTAACAGGGTTCCTATGGCCACCTTCCGGCTCCAGCATCAGATCAGCTCCAAGTCAAAAAAATATTGCATTGTCATCCAACTTACATACGTATGCAAAATTTCAGCTCAATCGGATAACGGGAAGTGGGTCAAATTCAAGCCGACATTTTTGACGCGAACCGTGATACCCACAAACAAACATACA
>CAUOQF010000247.1:0-23792 GCA_963457715.1 Argyresthia albistria | reverse complement strand
ATTGGGGCACACCCCGATGATATGGCAATTCTAGAATTGTGTTATGGTGGTGAATTTTCAAAATTCGTCGATTCGTTATGACAGTATTTGGCTGGGGCTACTCTCTGGCAGTATTGGCATGATGAATCATTTCTGTATTTGTTTGGGGCACACCCCAGTAGTACAGTAATCTTAGATGTTTAGAATATCAACGTTGACCATTGCGTTGCGCTAGTATTAGGTCAGGGCTACTCTCTGGCAGTACTCGCGTGATGCTGATGCTATTGTTTTTGTATTTGGTTGGGATACACCCCAATGTGATACAGAAATTGTAGCATGGTTAGCAGGATAATTAAGCAGTACGTAGTGCTAAATTTGAATCGTACAGATCACGTAAAGCTGTGGTTCACAAAAAAAAATAGTCCATAGAATGGTGATGTCGGTGCTAATGTTTTCAGATCAACGATATGGATATGGAAGAGGATAGTGATCGCGGTGTGACGCCACCTCTTAGTCAAAGGAGGAGTCGTATTCGGGAAGCGAGCAGTTCTGGCGATGAAGCTCACATGTATCGTAAAAGGGATAGCAGTGTGGACCGGCGAGGGGGCCGGGTGAAACGGAGGAGACTGAGGACACGCAGCCCTGACGACGAGCGCCGCAGCTGCAGAAGAAGTAGGAGTAAGTCTCCTACTTTTAAAAGTCGTCGAAGGGAAAAGCATAGCATTCCACGAACATCACGTGCAAGCCGTCGCAGATCACGTAGTTCAAAGTGTAGACGGAGCCATAGTCGTTCGGTTAGCCGACATTCTAGTAAGGAAGGAAGGGATAAAGTGAAAACGCACCGCAGCACAAATAGTTCGGATCAAATATTTGAATTGTTCAAAAAGATTTGTAATAGTAGTAGGGAGCGGTTCGGGAATACTACTGTGGTGCCCGAATTTGATCCATCCTCTAAAAATCAAACTATTCACACCTGAATTTCAAAAGTAAATGAAATAGCGGCCTTGTACAGTTGGATAGACAAACAAGTAGTTCACTACGCCATACCAAAATTAATAGGGAATGCAAAGCGTTGGTACGAAGGGTTGACAACGGTGAATTTCACATGGCGCGAATGGCAACAAAAATTAAAATCTGCTTTTCCATCAGATGAGAATTATGGACAGACGTTAACGGACATGCTAGAGAAAAGGGCAAGGTTTGTCTCGAGGATTATTTTTACGAAAAAACAGCATTACTCAATAGATGCGAGATAAAGGGCAAAAGGGCAGTAGAATGTATAATTTTTGGAATAGAAGACAGGGCGGTTCGTTTAGGAGCTGAAGCTGCACAGTTCGATGAGCCAGATAAACTTTTAGCTTATCTACGGAACATTCGCAGTAAAAAGCAAGAAATTAGTAAAGTTCCAATAAGAAGGTTTGGCGCAGCACGTGACCGATCTACTACTACAATGGTTGGCAATCAATATAAAGGACCTCTTAAATGTTTTAATTGTAAAGAAGAAGGGCATGTTATAGCTAAATATCCCAAACCCTTAAAAAAGTGCTCAAATTGTTTAGTAACAGGACACGATATTACGGAGTGCTATCGGAGACCCAAAACTGACCCCAAAAGTGTTTTGAAAATAAACAATCATACGCAAAATATAACTGAAAATAAATATGTGCAAGAAGTAAGGGTCAATGGTCAGGTTAAACAAGGTTTTATAGATTTGGGTAGCGAATGTACGCTGATTCGCGAGTCGGACGCGCCACAGATACTGGCAGGCTGGAATAGAAACGAGTGTACTACGCTAGCTGGGTTTGGGGGTGCAATAGTAAAGTCGTTAGGGTCAGGACTTGCCAAACTGGAAATTCAAGGTGTTAAAGCAGAGGCACTAGTTCACGTAGTGCCAGACATATATTTGCAATATCCCGTTTTGGTCGGGCAGACGTTTACAGAGCTACCTTTTGTTAACATAACCAAGATTGATAACGAATTGATAATAACTGAACAAATTTATGACGATGTCAATATTAAACTATACGTTTTGAATGAGACTACCATAAGGCCTGGGTGTACTTATGTAGAAGTTTGTTCGATGACGGACGAATACACTGGACCAATTCTAGTGAACGGAGGTATTAGATCACGACCAACTGATTACAGTTTAGAAGAAGGTGTATTCAGTTTAGATAAGGGTAAGGGATTGGTATTGGTAAATAACCTGTCAGACGAAGACTTAGGTTTCCAAAAAGGGGAGTTGATAGCTAGAGCTAGAAAAATCAAAGTATTTACTATACGGCACAATACTGTAAATAAAATAAATAGAGTAGATAATTTGGAAAACTTTACGTTATCAGACCTGAACGTAGGAGAAAACATCAGTTTCGAACAGAAACAACAATTGCTTGGAGTCGTGAATCAATATAGAACATGTTTTGCTAAAAATCTACAGGAGTTAGGACGTACCGACGTGGAAAAAATGAAGATAGAGCTAACGGATCCGCAGCCAGTCGTCTACAGGCCTTATCGGTTGTCACACACCGAGAGAGAGGAAGTTCGAAAAATGATAGGTGAACTATTAGAATACGGTATTGTTAGAGAGTCGTCGTCCCCCTTCGCAAGCCCAATAATTCTTGTAAGAAAAAAAACTGGGGAGCAACGCTTGTGCATAGATTACAGAGCTTTAAATAGAAAAACTGTAAAACAACACTACCCATTGCCAAGGATTGAAGATCAAATGGATAGATTGACAGGGTTCAAGTTATACACAACGCTAGATCTTGCTTCAGGCTATTACCAGATTGAATTAGAAGAAAGTGCCAAAGAAAAGACTTCATTTGTTACGCCAGATGGCCAATTTGAATTCAATAGGATGCCCTTCGGGCTGACAAATGCACCTGCTGTGTTTCAGCGTACTATTAACAAGGTGTTGGATACTCTTCGATTCAATTCGGTAGTGGTTTATATGGATGACGTGCTTTTACCGTCTGTTGAATTTGCTGATGGCTTGGAAAAATTAAAACAGGTTTTGGATAAAATATCGGGGGCGGGTTTAACGTTAAAACTTTCAAAGTGCAAATTTTTCTGTGAAGACATAGATTATCTAGGATTTGAGGTATCAGGGAAAGGGATCAGGCCAGGTCAGAACAAAATTGATGCAGTGCAAAAATTTCCAACACCTATAAATGTACACAACGTCCGCCAATTCTTAGGATTGGCTAGTTTTTTTAGGCGTTTTATAAAGAATTTTGCTTTAATTTCAAGACCTTTGTCCAAGTTGCTGAAAAACAACTGCACCTGGTCCTGGGGCGCAGATCAAGAGCAAGCTTTTAATGAACTCAAAAATAATCTTGTCTCTCGTCCTATCTTAGCACTCTATGACCCAAAAGCTGAAACTGAATTACATACAGACGCCAGTAAATTTGGTGTAGGGGGTATGTTAATGCAGAGGCAACTTGACAATGCAATGAAGCCAGTAGCTTATTATAGTAAGCAGACTTCCCCGGACGAGCAACACTATTCTTCATATGAGTTGGAGACATTGGCTGTAGTCAGTAGCTTAGTGAAATTCCGGCCGTATCTAATCGGACTGAAGTTTACAGTACTAACAGATTGTAACTCTTTGCGAGCAACAATGACAAAGAGGGATATGATACCACGTGTTGCTCGCTGGTGGAGTTTGATTCAGGAATTTGATTTCAATATGGTTTATAAGCCAGGTTCGACAATGAGCCATGTCGATGCGTTAAGCAGAAACCCTGTTGCAACCAGTGATACAGCTCTCGATAGATTTGACCAAACTTTAGTAATGCATATTACAACGGACTGGTTGACAACGGTTCAAATGGGTGATGAAGAGTCGCAAAGGATCAAAAGAATCTTAGAAGATCCAGAATCTGACAATGTAGCTCAAGTAAAAGAAAATTATTGCTTAAAAAGAGGCTTGATATATAAAAAGACAAAGGAAGGCTTAAAGTGGTTGGTGCCGAGAGGTGTGAGATGGCAAATACTCCAAGCGTGTCATGATAAAATAGGGCATTTTTCTTTTGAAAAGACCTTAGATAAGGTTCGGGGAGACTATTGGTTCCCGAAAGTTAATAAGTTTGTTAAAAAGTACTGCCAATCATGTGTGCAATGTGCACATGGCAAGATACCGGGTGGAAAACGATCAGGGTACCTACATCCAATTGAAAAGGTCTCGCGTCCATTTCATACCTTGCACGCGGACCATTTAGGCCCATTCAATGATAGTAAAAAAAGAAACAAATACATTTTGGCTATTATAGACGCTTTTACAAAATTTATAATACTGAAAGCCGTCAAGAACACTAAAACTAATACTACCATATCAGTTTTCAGGGATTATTTTGCCTTGTTTGGGGTTCCAGATAGAGTCATCACTGATAGAGGTAGCACGTTCACAAGTTCAAATTTTAGGGAATTTTTGGAGGGCAAAAGTGTAAAACACGTTTTGAATTCAGTGGCAACGCCTAGAGCAAACGGTCAAGTTGAGCGTTATAATCGTACGGTCCTTGATGCGTTAACGGCCATGACACACGGAAAAGATGAAAGAATGTGGGATGAAGTTCTTACAGACGTACAGTGGGGGTTAAACAATACGGTCAATAAGGCTACGGGCAAAACACCCGCAGAACTTTTGTTTGGGCTCAGACTTACAGGGGTGGCAGAAAGCGAATTAAAACTTTCTGTGGCAGTAACTGATGATGACTTATCAACCAGAAATATAGAAAAGGCTAGGTCAGAGGCTTTGAAAAAAATTAGCAAGTCCCAAGAGCAACAGAAAGAACGTTTTGATAAGGCACGATGTGCACCACGACAGTTTAATGAAGGAGAGCTAGTTAGAGTAGAAAGAGATGTTATGCAGAAAGGTAGTCAGAAATTGGTACCGAAATGTTTTGGACCGTATAAAATTACGAAAGTCTATCCAAATGACAGATACGAAGTTGAAGATACACCCATAACACACAAAAAGGGAAAAGCTAGCTATAAAGGAGTTTATTCGGTGGATAAAATCTATCCCTGGCTAACTTATCGCTCAATCGAATCTGAGTCTTCGGATGAAAATACAGAGGATTGATTAAATTGGGACACCGTTTCAGTCTGTAAAATTGTACATAATTTTTTATAGAAAAGAAAATTACGTGAGTTAGTATAGTAGCAAAGTTAGAGTTAGTATAGTAGCAAAGTTAGTAAGGTACTGATTGAAGTAAAAACAGTATTGTGATTGAAGTGAAAACGGTATTGTGTTTGTATTGTGTTTGTATTGTATAAGGGGTCTGAATTGAATGGTTCAAACTGTATTAGTGTAATACTGGTTGGACTTTAGATAATTATATAAGTGTTTTCAAACAATTAACTTTGCTGAAGTATTGCAGAGAGATGAATATACGTTATAGAAATCTAGTAATTTTATTATGTTATGATGATAAAATTGAGTTATTTTGCAATAATAAATAAATAGTAATTAGGTGGTAGTACATGGTGTAAAGATTATGTTAAGAGCAAGTACATTTGTTTTTTTTCGTATATTTTTAATAAATTCGCGAGGACGCGAAATGGTAGTCAGGATGGGCGAATGTTAGGAATTATTTATTGTTAAGTTATAAAACTATTCTGATTAATATTATTTTGTTAAAATAGTTGGCATTTTATTGTATCAATTGTGAAATGATGAGCTATGTCGCATGAGTTTTGTAAAATTAAAGCGTAACAAAAATGGTTGTCATTTCCGCCACCCAAACTCGCACAAGTGGTAACCACAATTAAAATAAAATGAATATTGCTGTCAAAATATTTTGCTAAAATATGGTTAGAATTTTATTATGTTGTATTTGAATTCTGAGATTTATTGTGTGAGTTTTAATATTACTATTTCCGCCACTCGAACGCGCGTAGCAAAATGGCGGCGGAAGTAGTAACAGAAATTAAATTAAATCGATAATGAACATCGTCTAAATTTCAATAAATACAGTTTGGCCAATGTAAATTATTGTCATATTTTTAAGTATTTTTTAAATGTCTTTAAATTAATTAAAATACATTTAGTAGTTATTTTGGTTAAGCGAGGGAAAACTTATAAAAGCTTGTGATTTTGTTTGGAGCGGTTAATCTTGTATTGAACGTTGAACGGAGCGAAATATAAATAGTTTAAGAGAGAGTGTTGTTTCATTTAGTTGAAGGTGACTTCGGAGTAAAGTGAGTGTAACAGTTATCACAACGAAACGGACCGACGCTGTACGCGCTGCGCTGCCAGCGCCATGCGCGCTGCGCTGCTAGCGCCAGCGGACTTTTTGTAGCATTACGTTAAAAAAAGCACAGCGCACTGCGCTGCTAGCGCCAGCAGACTTTTTGTAGCATTACGTTAAAAAAAGCACAGCGCAGCGTGATCAGTCGACCGGTTACTCGTGACCGCGCTGGACGTTGAGTGATTTCGCGCGCTTTCTCGAAAACATTCACAATTCGTTCGACGCGTTCGTTTCGATAACTTAGCGTGTAAATTAGCAGGCTAAAAAAAATTAGCTTATTCCATTTAGCCTGTTATCAAAAATTAGCCGTTATGACCACCACTACTTGTGAGCTCGACGAAAGATTTGTTTTGCGTTTGCGAGGCATTCTCAATTTAAAAAGTTACAATGCCAATTACAATTCTATGCGAAAGAACCACAGTTAACCTTTAACCTATCCGAAATTATAAATAGAATACCTTGTTGTAATTATCAAGACAAAAGAGACCAACTATCGAGATGAGAGTGTAAGCGACGCAAATAAACACAACTAAACGCTGTTAGAGCTTAGGGGATGCGCGGGGTGAGTGCGGGCGCGCGGGCGGTGCCACCGTTAGGAAACCACTCGTCAACTTAAAAAGTTAGTCGATGTATTAGCATTTGCTCTCGCCGCACGTCCCTTGAGCTTTGAGATTTCTATGTTTACCTACATTTTTCCAAAATATAATTTTGCTGCAAAGTTAACGTTTTTGATCGTGAAGTGAACCCAGAACCTCTTACAGAGAGAGAGAGAGAGAAACTGTAGCAATAAATCAACAGAACAACCTCAGTCAGTGCGTGTCAGTGCCGGCATATATGAAGTAAGCTTGAAACCAAACCATACCGCGATGTAAAATACATGCAGCGCCATCTAGTGACATATTTATGAAAACTTTTTATGGATGCATTTTGAACATCCGCCGGAATCAGTGATTATTTTTCGGGATAAAATGTAGCCTATTTTTTAAGTCAGGGTATGATCTATACACATCTCAAAATTCAATTAAATCCGTCCAGCCGTTTCAGCGCTAAAGACTGACAAACATATAAACACACACACAAACTTTCACGATTATAATATTAGTGTGATCCCAATGAATTCTATCATCTCTAGTTTTTATCTTTTCAAATGAACTAGGTACTTTACAAATCAATGATTGAGCACACTGGTAAATATTCATCATCAGTTTCATCATAAGATCATAACATACACCGACCTCTGATTCTATCGCTCCTCCTCAATTAATTACTTTTACTCTCATTATTAATCTGTGCTTTTATTCTCATCTGTGATTTTAATAGGTATGTCATTGTTTTGCGTTTTTGGGTCTGGGTCACTACATAATTTACGAATTGTTTAGGGACTGTGGTCAGATTTCACCTGATCTGCATCAGAGTTATTTCTACACTGAGACTTTGACACTGATTTAGATAGACCATCATTATTATCAGTTTTGTCATGAGAATTTTGAACATTCTCTTCAGGCTTAAACTTAGGCCTGGATTCCTTGGTTGGAAATTTGTCTCATCTATTATAACTTTTATCACAGTCACAAACCTTTCGCATTCTACACTCCAAACTTTATATCCGTTTGGTTCATAGCCCACCAGTTTTTTTTTTTTTTTTTGCAAACTTTGCCTTACTGGTTTTATTATGGACATAGACTGTAGCACCAAAAACCCTTAGGTATTTTAGAACCGGCTTTTACCATGCCATAACACATATGGTGTCTGAGATTTTTTCAATGCCCTCGTTGGTGTTAGATTTACAGTTAAAACTGCTTCGCCCCAAAATACTTTATCTAACTTTGCCTTATGAATCAGAGCGCGGGCTTTCTCAGTTATCGTTTTTACCATACGCTCTGAAACACCATTGAGTTGAGGCGTTCGTGGAACCGTTAAATGATATATATACCTTTTTGCACGCAATTTTTTTTTTTTATCTCGGTGGATAAATACTCGCCACCGTTATCACAGTAGAGATTTACTAATTTTGAATTGAATTTAGCTTCACACTTTGCAAAAAGTCTTTGAAACAAGCGAACACATCTGATTTATAAGTTATTTATCAGGTAAGTTACGCAATAGTGTGTGAATTGATCGACAAACAATATAAAGTAATTTTTGTTATCAATTGTTGGAGGAGTGATAGGCGCGCACACATCTGAATGCACAATATACAATGGTCGCTTTACTGGCTATTTATCCTTACTCTCTGTTACTACCGATCGCTAAAACGACCAATTTTCTTTCATTGGATTTCAAAATTATCTTAAAGTGTTAAATTTCAAAATCGCTATCCAATTTTCAAAAAATCCAGTAACATTTGGGTTAAAGAGCAGTCGCGTCTATTTTCCAGTAATGCACGGTTCACACAATTTTTCGTTAGGAACCACTGATTCAATTAGTTTTATATCGTCCATCATATCAATGCCTTTTATTTCCTGGAATTTATTTTTACTCAATCGTTGATGCCATAATTCATAGTCACTGTTGTTCGTGCATATTTGGGAAACAGAGCGATGCACTATCACAGATAACATTATAGCAAATAAGTTGTTTCAACACATACCATTCATGAGCTTCTTACCAACTCAGTCAGTGATGTGGGCTCCATGTTGGTTGAAAACAACGCTCAGGCTGGTTCGCTGCATTTTGGACACCGACAGCAGGTTGTACGGCACTTCGGGGCAGAAAAGCATCTGTGTCGCTCACAACTTGAATTGACAACTTGAGCTCCTTCTTCGTAGCTGAAATAAATTGTCCAGTTTAAGCAATTAAAATTTAACTGGTGTTTACGGTCACGCCGCACAATATTGTGATCAGCAACCTAGTTTAAGTCACGCGTCATGCGAACTTACTTGTATGATATTTAAATATAGCTTAGCTGAGTCTTTATACAACTGTATACCTAATAACATCAAAAAATAGTAATCCAGCAATAATTCTGGTTTAACGCATAACTTCAACAACTACTTCGAGTGTGTGGGATAATCTCGTAAACTACGGGTTAGACTATACATGGTGTGGTTAGGTTTGAGCAGATGTAGAAGAAAACTTCCCTGTTTATGATGTGGTTGGATGCTCCAGAGTCCTACAGGAACGTTATCCTGTTCTCCAATCGCTCGTCCTCTTGTTGGTAGTAGCCCGTCATGAATGCGAAGCCTGAGAACTCATCTGGCGCGGGCGTCGATTCTTCGTTCAGCTGCGCCGCCCCGCATGAACTTGTCAGTCACATCAAGTTTTGCGCCGGCCGCCAACAACTCCGAAATCAGCTCGTCGAATGTGGTGAAGTGGCTCACGAGGGGAATATCACTTTGAAGTTTCAGCGCAAGTAACGTCTTACGTAATGCTAACTGCGTTGCAATACTTTTTCGCTCGTACAGCGCGTCGAGACTTTTTATTATCATTTTGGGGGTAGATTCATCTTTCGCGAAACAAAGGAATGAGTCCGATAAGTATTGTATGATTACACTTTTCGCGGTTCGACAGTTTTTAATCCATTGTTCATTTTGATCTATCGGGGGTTCCTCGTCAATCACTTTCATTAAGTTCATCTCACTTAGTAACGCGCGAATTCGAAACTTCCATGCTGCGTATTTTTCACCAGCAAAAGGTTGGATGTTACGTTTTGGTCTCTTCGTTTCCATTTTTGAAATTTAGCTAATATTTGCACAGTAGATTCATTTCGCTGCACACTGGGCCCATAAACTATTGGGTATAAGCCTCATTTACAGAGTTAAGATTTAGAGAAACGACGGTTTAGTAGTTTAACTGAATTCCTTATATTGGCGGGAATTTACGTACTTGAAAGGCTATACGACTATGTCCTATCAGCTTGAGAACACACCAGTAAACAAGGAGGGTCTGGGCGGTTGCAACGCCTTTTATAACACAGCTATGAACTAACTTTTTAAATACAGTGTAGCCAACCAAACATCAAGTGTGGCGGTTTCACAGATTAGTTTTTGTACAATCGATTCTCAATCGAATAATCCAACACCGAGCATCATTCCGAGCGATTTGTGTCTTGCTGAAGGCTGTTTTTGCGTAATACGCCGCGCCGTCTTAATATCACAACTGACAACCCGGACTTTCTAACGAATACAGTATCAAGCAAGAATATTCAAATGTCCAAGCCTTGGATAAAATGACCGCTTTAGGGTCTTAAATAAAAGCCGATTCAACTTTAAAAGCTATAATCTGCACTTTATCAACATAGTAAATCTCTCAACTAAACTCAACTGATACACATTATATTAAATGCTACGAAAATCCATCGCTTGCGCGAGGCAGCCGACACACAGCGCCATCTATTGACAATTATATGTACTGTCCAACTTAGACATACCGCCCACCAAGGACAGAATGTCCTTCCTAACCGCCCACCATAACAACATTGATCATTCTGATATTTGCTAGGGCTACCACAATGTGAACTCTTACAACTAAAATTGCACAAAACTATAACTAACATCACACATTTATTGGTAAAACACAAAGCTTTGAAGTTGGGCGTTTAACAGTTGAATTTTTACATTTCAAAGACACCACTCTAGTTAATCCATCCAAACCAGGATGTTTAGCAATGATTCTACCCAAAAGCCATTTACTGGGTGGTAAGTCATCCTCCTTCACCAAAACAATGTCCCCGACTTCAGGTTCAGGTGTCTTAAAAGCCCATTTGTAACGATGCATGAGATGCGTCAAATATTCGTTAGACCACCTGCGCCAAAAGTTCTGCAACATCCCCTGAGTGACCTGCCATCTTTTCAAAGTCGTAACGTTAGAGCTCTCATAATTTGCTTCAGGGACTGTCACAAGTGGCTCCCCTACTAGAAAATGTCCAGGAGTCAAAGGGATCGCGTTTCCTGGATCATTATTGACCACTGACAATGGTCGTGAATTGAGACATGCTTCGATTTGACTCAACAGTGTACTCATCTCTTCGTACGTCAGTGTGGACTCACCAATTACTCGTTTAATATGGTATTTGGTAGATTTTATACCGGATTCCCATAATCCACCAAAATTGGGGGCTCGAGGGGGAATAAAATGCCAGTTGGTTCCTTGAACAGCTAAACTATCAGCTATCTCTTGAACCCTCGTTGATCTCTCCGCGTCAAACAGAGCTTTGAGCTCCTTTGAGGCTCCTACAAAATTCGTGCCATTGTCGCTGTACAGGTCAGCACAATGGCCGCGTCTAGCCACGAATCGTTTAAATGATTCCAAAAATCCTCTGGATGTGAGGTCACTCACAACTTCAATGTGCACAGCCTTGGTGACCATACACACGAACAAACATATATAACCTTTATAACTTTTATGACCTCTGCCTTTAGAGGTTCTCAGCATAATTGGTCCTGCGTAATCTACACCGCTACTTAAGAACGCCCTAGCCGGTGTAACTCGAACTGAAGGCAAGGATCCCATAAGTTGGGTTTGTAACTTTGCCTTGTGTCGCACGCAAGTCACACATTTACGGACATGATGTTTCACC
The DNA here is from genome assembly GCA_963457715.1 of Argyresthia albistria. NCBI lineage: Eukaryota > Metazoa > Arthropoda > Insecta > Lepidoptera > Argyresthiidae > Argyresthia > Argyresthia albistria. The sequence continues at coordinate 12,044 of CAUOQF010000247.1, read as the reverse complement.
AGATTCTTTGCGCCAACTAAAAAGTAGGCTGAACGGATGAAATTTAGCATTAATTGTACATCCCCATGCAAAGTTTTCTTGTGAGCATTGTCCACTACTAAATCAGAAAAGTGCGACTTGTGCGGAAGCAGGATTGGTTGCTTAACATTCTCGGATTCTTGAGACTGAGAAATTCTCCCGTTTACTCTTAGCAATCCCTTATCGTCGATGAAGGGATTCAAACTTAACAGTTTCGACGATTTGGATTTGACTTGTCCGTAAGTTTGTATTTCTTTTATTTCTGATTTGAACTCTGCTGCTTGAACTAATCTACTACAAACTAATAGCGCTTCATCCAACTCCCACTTATGTAAATACTTTACACATTGACCTTTGTCCAAAATTTGCTTTTTAGTGACAAATCTTCTACAATATGCTACCACACGAATTAGCTTCTTTAGTGAAGAATACTTGTTAACGATCGACTCCTCTACCGTAGCTACATGAACCTTCAATGACTGTTCCTCTTGCGTTTCATTTTTCTTTAATTTTTTATATGAAATGTTTTTCTCCCACAGAAACCTTGGGCCAAATTTCCATAACTCTAACTCAATAAGCTCTGATGGCCGAACTCCGCGTGACGCACAATCAGCTGGATTGTCCTTCGTCGAGACATGCGACCACTGTGATGATTCCAATGTGGAATGGATTTCGGAAATTCTATTGGCCACGAATGTCTTCCAGTTACTTGGATGTTTATTCAACCAAGCCAGTACTACCATCGAATCCGTCCATGCTCTTAGATTGCTGCTTGGAACGTTCAGCACCTTCGCAATCTCCACCAGCAGCTTGGCTAGCAGAACCGCGCCACAAAGTTCCAAGCGTGGAATGCTGACTTGCCGGACGGGTGACACTCTGGTTTTAGCGGCAACGAGAACGACATGAACTTCTCCTGATGCACTGACGACACGCACATATACTACAGCCGAATAAGCGACATTGGATGCATCTGAGAAGCCATGTAATTCCACCAGTACATCATCTTCCTTGGTGAACAGCCACCTAGGAATACTAAAATCTGTTAGTTGATCTAACTCATTACGGTAAGTATACCAATCCTCTAAAATACTGGTTGGTGGTTCTTCGTCCCAACCAGTCCCCGCTATCCACAATCGCTGTATAAATATCTTTGCTTTTATTACGCATGGTGCTATCCACCCCAGTGGGTCAAATAGCCTTGCAACATCTGATATTATTTTCCTTTTTGTTACAGGTGCAGACAACGGAGGCAGCTTCACTGAGTATTGGAATTCGTCGCGTGTTCTGTTCCAGGTAAGTCCTAAAATATTTACAATATTATCTTGTTTACATTCTAAGTTTTTGTGCTCTTTCTTTTCTTCAACTTTCCTTTCCCCTGTTTGATCTATTATCTCCAGTAACTCCTCTTTATTACTCGACCATTTTTGTAAAATGAATCCACCTTCTTTTAATAGTGAATCCATTTCCTTATATAACACTCTTCCTTCTTCTATCGTTTGACAACCAGACATCAAATCATCCATGTAAAACTCTGTTGCTACCCGTTCTGCTGCGATTGGATACTTTTCTTTGTGATCTATAGCGACTTGGTTTAGAGCTTTCACGGCTAAATATGGAGCTGAAGCTGTACCAAAGGTAACGGTGAGCAGTTTGTAATCCTTTATTTGATCATCTGGATTATTTCTCCAAACGATACGTTGATAATCGCAATCCTCTTCTGCTACCTTCACCATTCGGTACATCTTAACTATGTCTGCTATTAAACATACCGGATGCTTCCTCCATGCCATGATTAAATGTCGCAAATCTGGCTGCAATGTGGGTCCAACCATCAAGGTGTCATTTAGTGAAACCCCGTTTTCATTCTTGCAGGATGCGTCAAAGACTACCCTGACCTTGGTGGTGGATTTGTCCTCCCTAACAACTGCATGGTGTGGTAAATAGACCGCATTTTCTTTATTTAGATCCATTTCTGGTACCGACACCATGTGACCTAGCTTTACATACTCATTTATAACTTCCGTGTACCTATCCTTTAGTACTTCATCTTTAGTGAACTTTCCTTCTAGTGACCTTAATCTCTTTATTGCAATTTCACGTGATTCTCCTTGTTTACAGGACGGTTCATCATCGCGAAAAGGCAGTTTCACCACGTACCTACCATTCTCGTCTCTACGTGTTGTGGTTGTGAAGATGTCTTCGCATCTTTGTTCTTCTTTTGATAGAATTGGTGTACTCAATAAAGGCTCGTTTTCCAATTCCCAAAATCGTTTAATGACTTCATTTTCATCTACTTGCACATGCATGACTGATATTTTGTTACCTATACCTGCGTTACCCGTAGATCCAGACAATATCCATCCCAGAGTGGTGCACTGAGCTACTGGGGACCCAGCGGGCCCTCTCACTACACCCTCCTTTATTATCTGGCTATAGACCTCCTCCCCCCAAAGCACAAATGATGCAATTGATCCCAGTCAGGCACTGCTACCTCTCTCTCAGGGAGTAATGTTGTAATGCTTGTTAACACAAAACATTTGATCTTCATTTTAAAGTTCGGATCCGTTAATGACTGAACATCTAACGTCACTGCTGAACTTGATCTCATTGACTGCTGGTCTCCGCCTACTCCGGAGATTGACAGGTTGGCATGTGTTTTTCTCAGACTCAACCCTTGAACCATGGCCTCCGTCACAAAGGAGGCTTGCGAGCCCTGATCTAACAACGCTCTAAATGGCCGGTACTGACCTGTTTTTGATTGTACACTCACAAGTGCTGTGGGCAACAAAACTTGACTACCTGATTTTCCTTTAGAAAAACAGGTCAAAACCGGTGTGGTCTCATTCGTGGAACGGCTAGATCCCGCTCCACTAGCAGGTTCTTCATTCGGAACCGAATTAACCGTTTGAACTGAACTACTCGAATTAACACCTGAAGCCGGGTCGCTCCTCGGGTGAAGCAGGGAGTGATGTTTCCTTTTACAAATCCTACAGCTGGTGGTTTTTTGGCAAAATCTGACCGAATGGTTGGCCCCTAAGCAGTTATAACATATACGGTTGTTTGTAACAAAGGCATGGCGTGTAGCATAATCTTCATTCGCAAATTTTTTGCAGAAGCACAATTTATGGCTTTCAGTACAAAACTCACAGGCTAATGTAGCTGCACTCGTAACATGCAGTACCTTTGGCTTACTCACAATATTAATACTAGGTGGTTTTACGCTAGAACTTGATGCCTTCGTTACGCTCTTTGGCTCAATAAACTCGAGTGCTCTATATCTACCCGTTAAGAACTCCTTGAACTGCCCAAACGTGGGTAAAGAGTCCGAAGACAAATTTGATGTTACATTCAATTCCCACTGCTTTCGTGACTCTGAATCCAACTTGAGCGAAAGCAGATGGATCACAATTATGTCCCATGTTGATACATCAATACCTAAATTTTTTAACGCACTCAAACAATCAGATGACGTATCCATTAATTCTTTTAAACATCCTGCTGACTCAGTAGTTAGATTCCGCTGACTAAGTAAGCGTTTTAATATACAATGTGAAAGATATTTCTTATTGCTATAACGATCCTCTAATTGTTTCCAACATTGATTATAATTTGCGTCAGTCACAGGTGTGTATCTAATTAGTTGCTCTGCTTCTCCAGTCAAGTAGCCTTTAAGATATTGTAACTTTTGTACGTTATCTAATGCATGATTATTGTGTATCATAGACACGAACAAATCCCGAAAAGTTATCCATTCCGTATATTTGCCTGAAAATGTTGGAATAGTTATCTTCGGTAACTTGACTTGAGCTGATTTTGTGTTAGAACTGTCATTGCTTACGCTTACGCTTGAACTAGACTGGACCCCGAAACAAGTTAAAGCATTTTTTAACTCGCACTTGTAACAGGTGAACTGCTCCTCTGTTTGATCATATACATCAGTTGTTGTGTAGGTCACAGCCTTCAACAACTTAGAATCTGCTGTTTGCAGTAATTCTTTATGTCCCTGTCTGAAATCACTCCACAACTCTTCCAATGATTCTAATCTATTTTCGACATAATCTTTAGTAATGCGCTCCTTAGGAGACTTTTTAAAGTTACTTCTTGACTTAACTATTCGTTTTGACAAGTCTTCTTGATAATTAATTAGGGACTCCATATTGCAACAAATAATTTAGTAATCTAACAACCAAATAATTGCTCACAAGTATACACTTTTTATCTAATTAATTCCTAAATAAAACACAAGTGTCGAAAGTACTTATTGTGTTAGTTGTAACACCAAGTAAAATTCTGAAAATATTACAAGTGTTTGAACTATTCGAGACTTAGGCGAAATCCGGCATGGATTCCCCGTACCTCCGTTTTTCTCTTAATTTTTCTAAGTCCTAAATCTAATGATTGCAAATAACACAAGTTAATGTTCGACTAATAATCCACTAAGTTCAGAACTGCTTTACTATAAGGTTGAAAATGTCTAACTGTCTTGATGAACTTCCACTTTGTCAAAAGTTTTGAACTCCTTTATAACAAGGTTGAACTTCTCGAACCAAATAATTTAAATGTACTCACGATTTGCTTGCACTTGACCACCTCACTCACTTGTACTCGAACCAACCAATATCCACTCGATCTGCTGTGACGTGCTCGCTGTCTCCCTCTCCGCTGTCCTGCTCCTGGGGCGGTGGTACCACACCGCCTGTGACTCAGCTTGGCACTGCTATACGCTGCTTCGCTGCGCCACTGCCACTCCAATCGAATCCCTCTGAACAGCGATCCACTGATACTATGGGAACGATGCGAAGAGTAGCTCACACGCACTGTCTATATAAGTGCGTTTCTCAGAGCAGCATCGGGCCCCAGGATGGTAATAATAATTTGCTGTCGGGTGAACCGTTAATTTCTACTAGTTTTGATAACAGAAGTGTTCAACAGAACTTTACTAGTAGGAATAAACTGACATAGACATAGACATCGTTTATTAATAATATTCATTACAAGTCACTAAGTTATTCTAATTATGTAGGTATGTATTCTATAATGTCACCATTATTGAGTCATCTTTAACTTTAATGTCATGATATTATGATAAGCCCATCTTGGTTGATATGATATCTTTTCTAGTGGGAATAAACTGATAAGCCCATTATGCCAAATAGAATATTAATAGGTAATTATTACAAACATTTCATGAAATGGCATTGGGTAAAGTTGGCGTCCTTTTGACGTTTCCAGTTTGGTCGATTTTGAGTATTGGCGGCCACTCACAAAAATAAGCTAATCTTACTATATATTACTAACGCAATAAACATTTGAGTTTGAGTTTGAAACGTTGCGTGACCTGTAGCAATGCAGTGACCGTTTATTTTTATTTTTTATTGTATTTTAATTTCAGATATGTAAGACTTGTCGAGGTAACCCTGAAAAAACTCCTGAGGGTCACGGCCACTGTCAAATCCCAGTTGAGGGTCAGACGGCCACGGCCAGTGCTCTGTCTCAATCCAAATGAAGAGTTTGAGTACAGTAGCAGGCAAAGTAACGCAGTTAAAATGAACTCCGCCGGTTCAAGTGGGAACGGATTTAGTGTTACAAGTAAAAAAAGTCGTTAGGATGTAAATTGATGTAATCCAGCAATAAAGGAATATAATATTATAAATATTATAATTTATTTCATACAATCTTTAGGCATTCTACACAATAACGGATTGAGTGACTCTGTAAATCCATCAGTGTGTACTTTTTGTTGCTAACGATGCCGAGGATGTTTTAAATATATCTAGGAATTAAATATATATACTTATTATTAATAATTTGTGTTTCAGTTTACCAAGTATAAGTTTAATTTTTAGGTAGTTTAGTTTCAGAGATTTCAAATTACTAAATCACGCGTTTGAAAACTTGAAAATGTATTGCACCCTTTTTTAGGGTTCCGTTAGAGAAACAAGAAACCCTTATAGTTTCGTCAAGTCTGTCTGTCCGTCTGTTCGTCCGTCCGTAAGTCACAGCATATTTATTCCAAAACTATTAGGACTACACATGAACCTTTGTGTGTAGATGTACTCTGTGAACCGCTTTAAGACACTAATAAAAAAAAATAAGGGCAGGCTCCCCATTTATGGAACTAAAACCAAACCTTTTTTTTCATCAAATCTATAATAATAATTATAAATAATAATAATTAAATTTATTCATCAAAACCTTGGAGGAACGCGGCCTTTCCTAAAGATCAAAAGACTTGGACAGTAAAAAAGTAACAATATTTTACACAGAAATAATGTGAACATACGAGCCTGAGCTAGGTATAAACCTGTATTTCAGGCTACAGCGCTCTTCCCAGAATATGTATTGCTAGTTTATGTTACACAGAATCCAACAACAAAACTGTAATATTTAAAAATCAAAAACACAGGTAAGTATTGCAATTATTTATGTTGTTATGTAGTTAGTCTATTTTCTGAAACTTCCATCCACTATTAAAGGGATAAGCTGCGGCGACCTAAATAAATAATGCAGGCTCCCCGGTAATCTTTTCTAGCTTCTTGGTTCGGTTCCACCAAGCGGTGATAGCGTATACCGCTTCACTGAGTAGGTTCTTGCACTCATAGCATGCCGAGCACAACGCGGGTTTTTTTGAAAAAGGGTGAGAGACAGAGTAAAGTTATACACGATTAAATTTATTTAGCTAACCATATTTTGGATAAAGCTGGAGGACTCAGGATCGGATAGAGTGGAAGAGGGGGAGAGTGGCCTTTAACAAAGTCGAAGTATATTTTTTTTGACCTTAAAATCATACAGATAGCTTAGTCGACGTCAATATAATATTAATATTTTTGTATACTACCGCCCGTTCGGAAGTTTTAGGCTTAGGGATGGAGCAAAGAAACTCCCCCGTACCTCTTTTAAAATATGTCAGGGCCTTAAAAATACAATGCTATGTATTTCTTTAAGTCTAAGGAAATAAACCGAAGAGAGACGTACTGACTCAGTCCATCGCCTTTCTTCGGATTTCTATGAGCTGAGATGATAAACCAACAGTGAGACATACTTAGTGATGGGCTCGTAATAAATAATAAATAACCATATTTTGGGAACCCATAGTACACATCACTATGAACAACAACTTTCCTCAAAAAACACAATTATGTTTGCAAATGAAAAAATATTCCCCTTCAGTACATTGACCCCATTATGCTTCTGGGTGCTGTGGTAGAGGAGCGATGTGGGAGGTGTGACATTTCATACTTTGCGCCATGAAAATACGAACCCCTTACCTTTCAAAGTTTAGTTTGAGTGTTCTTGTGCCCTTCCTTTAAATGGGATCCACACGCGCTACTGGGCCCGTATTCTACTGTACACAAGCATACCACAAGCCTGGCACAAACTTGAATACGACGCATTTGGTATTCTACTAAATCTCACAAGCACCAGCGAGACGCCGGCGGCGTTGGAACAGTACGTTGAATAGTACGTCACTTATTGGTTGATACGTTGTGGCACAACGTACTATGACGCCCAACAATTATCGTTTTTTTATGCACAACGTTATAGTACGGCGTCTTGCCATAATAATGACTAAGAGTTCTGTTTCTGTGCTACGACACATCAAATTCTTAAAACTCTAGTGCTGCACCGCATCTACGTTTTGAACACATTTGAATTCTCCTCACCCTGAAACCATGTACCTACTTTTTTACGCACAACGCCACTGTACGTCGTGTGTCGGTGAGTAGTCCTTGGACTTGGAATCACTCGGCCTGTGCGCACCGCGGGAGAAGCGCGTGTGCGTGTTCCTGTCGTAACGTGTTGGCATCGAATATCAAATGAAATCGTAAGTAGTGTTGTTAAAAAAATATAAACATTATATTAAACTTATTGCTGTAAAAGTATTTTTAAACAATTCTTTTTTGTTCTACTTCTTTTTAGATGGATAAAAACAAGTAAAAGCATCCGAAATCTTCTGTGAGAATCTTCGAGTCCTCTTCTTCATCCAGAGGAACAACTCCAGACCCTTTAGAAGACGACGGAGAACATGTCTCGGATTGCGATTATGACCCACTTTATGACGACGAAGATGACAGCTCATGTAAGTTAACTTTTTCCCGAGGCAAACAGTGCAAAAAGCTATCATCGCTTGGAAAAAAAAGCTTACACCTGCCAACTTTCAATCTGACAATGGATCCTCATCAGATACCACATCTGAGGATTCTCATAGTAACACTGATGATTCAGACTGTAGTTCTGAAAGCATTTTTGACACTCATAAAAGAAAATGCAGTACAAGCAAGCAACCTATGAGTAAATAACCGGCCAAGTGCGAGTAGGACTCGCGCACCAAGGGTTCCGATCACACTTCGATCACGTTTCCACATAAAAAACTAAAGTGTGATGTCATCCATGTAAACGAAATTGAATATTTTTTAGAAAGACAGAAATTTGCAGTTTTCAGATTTTTCCCTTTATTTGTGCTATTAATTTCAACATTATACCTTAAAAGGAAAAAAGGAACCCTTATAGGATCACTTTGTTGTCCGTCTGTCTGTCTGTCTGTCTGTCTGTCTGTCTGTCCGTCCGTCTGTCCGTCCGTCTGTCACGACCCCTTTTCTCAGGAACGCGTGGAGGTATAATGTTGTAATTAATATCGATTACTCAGGTCTATGGTCCCTTGGAGCTGTGAAAAAATTAAACTTCTAGGTCCACGCAATCAAAACATACCGCGATATTATGTCATAATTTTGCTGGATTTGAATGAACTCGCGTGGAACTCGCAAGGGAATCAAAACCTATAGGGTACTTCCGGTTGGCCTAGAGTCATGAAATTTCGAATGTAGGAAGGTCTTATAGCACAAGTTAAGGAAAAAATCCGAAAACTGTAAATTTCTGTCTGTCTGTCTGTCTGTCTGTCTCACCGTCTGTTAAGACTTTTTCTCAGAAACGCATGGAGGTATAAAGTTGAAATTAATATCGATTACACAAGTCTGTAATCTCTTTAAGTTGTGAAAAAATTAAACTTATAGGTCAACGCAATCAAAAGATACCGCAACTGCATTGTTAGATTCGTAAATTAATTAACATTGGAGACTGAGGGAGTTCAGTGGCTATCAAGAGGTTGGGAATTTCGCAAACACTTTTACCGGCTACGATAGTTCAGCGGACAGAAGTGTCGCTGAACCATACAAGTGGTTCGAGTTCGAGTCTCAACTCAGACTTTCACTTTTTATTCTTTTGCTTTGTATTTACTAAACGTCGTCGTTGATGTTCCCAGCATTCGGACCACCGATTTATTATTAGATTAGTTATAAGTTTGGTGTGATACCGCATAGTGTTAAGGCTGTTCTAATCAACTTTAGGTTAATTGTTTGCATATTAATATTCATAATACTTAGATAGCAATTGGTTGTATCTGCATACCTTGGGACAATAGTGTAATCTCAATATATGCCGGTCGCATCTCATAATAATTGCCGTTTTATTGTTACAAGTTTACTAAAAATCAAAAGAAATTTAATATTAAGGGGGGCTCCCATACAACAATGGTGTTTTTTTTTGCTCATTTTTGCTCGATATTGATAATGGTAGCAGGTAGACGCTTAAAATGTTCACAATATATTGAGTATATTATTTACTTAAAAAAATAAATAATTAAATTAAAATTAAATTAATATTTAGTGGGGGCTCCCATACATTTTTTTGCGGTTTTTTATAGATAATGGCACGGAACCCTTCGTGCGCGAGTCCAACTCGCACTTGGCCGGTTATTTCTCCTGGTGACCATGTACCAATGAGATGATTAATTTGTCTTAAGTACATTATCGGACACTCCGTGTTTCGGATGGCACGTTAAGCTGTAAGTCCCGGCTACTATCACTACTTCGTAGTATGTAGTAGTTGTAAAAACTCCTCCACCAACCCGCACTGAGCCAGCGTGGTGGAGTATGGCTCAATCTTACTCGGATCCGAGTAAAGACCTGTGCCCCTCGGTGGGGACATTAATGGGCTACATTTACTTTACTTTACTTTTTACTTCATCTCAAAGGTATATTGTATTCAAGTATAAGTCTGCTTTTGCGCAAACTGTGATATAAATAAGCACCTAGAAGGGGTATAATAAAATAAAGAAGTAAGTACGGTTTGAATGAAAAATACTAAAAAAATAAACATGCGATACGATAGAGGCACGATTTATATTTATTAAATACAATTGCACACTTTCATATTTGCTGATTTATATATTACCTATTAAGTAAACCCTAATTAACAAACGTATTATTTTAATTGTTACCAATAACACAATAGACGCATAACTCTAAAAGTAAACCTCCAATCTTAATAATAAAGTAACATTGCTAAGCTAAAGTCATGACGGAGGGACTGAAAGTTTCAAAGGAAGTATATTTATTTTTATTAAGGCAAACCTAATCCTAAAACTTTGAATAAGCACTTGAATATGATTAGGAATATAAGTTGACACAATCATGCTTCCCTTTTCCTTCTTCTCGCAGTCCGATTGACGTATATTCCATTGCTTATAACGAAGTTCGGGGGACTGTGATTGTGGTCGAGTCTGGCGCGAACCACTTTGTAGTCCTTCGTCATCGTAAGCCGGGCTGCCCTGCAGGTAGGGATGGTACACAGGTAGCAGTAGGTTTCCAAATGCTCTTTTTGCCTGTAGAAAGTGTATCCATCGACAAGCAGCACTTCTTTGATTGCATTGCCTCTCAAAGTCTTGACAAATCTCACGTCAGGGGATATAGCTATAAAAAATAAAGATATGTTCCAAACTATGTTGAGTAAATTGACTGTGTGTTAAGTAAGTATTGTTAAAACCTCTTTGTTAACAGGAATAAAACAGTTTTGGTTAATTTAAACAAGAAAAAGATGCTAGCTGGTGCCTGCAACTTCGTCTGCATGTACCTAGGAATTATCATTTACCGAGAAAACATTACCCTCCTTCTGGTGCAGTCAGATAAAAAGTATCCTATTTGTTCATCTAGTCCATAAACTATATGAGTGTTAAATTTTATCTGCATCGGCCCAGTCGTTTCAATGTGAAAGAGACACAAAGATATAAAGACACACAAACTTTCACATTTGACATTAAAACGTTAGTGGAATTTGTTAATGGATGGAAATTGGGATGTAACCGAAAATAATAGGTATAAATGACGCCAAACATCTTGAGAAAAATGTGACGTGGTGGGGGAAAGTTTGCGCATGTACACTTACGTGCCAAAAAAACGACGCACTTAAAATTCTCAAAACAAATCGTACCTACAGTATACTGCATGAATCTTAGTGCACAATACTATATACTTACTTTGATCAATCGATAGAAAATGAGAAAATATACTGTACCATTTGCATGAGGGACTGAGCGGTAACAGGTGCACAATAACTGTTTGAGACACGCGAAGTAGGTACATTTGCTGCGAACTATACAGATTTAATGGTCTGTGGATATGACTATCAAAATAAAACTGTAAATTATTTAGCGACATTTGTCGTCTTTATTGGTTCGGACATCGAGGCATTTTTTATCCGTGATTTCACTGTACGCAAGTTTATTGGGCAGCGACGAGACGTGAACTCGAAGCGGGAAACTGATCTACCAATAGCGTGGCTAGGCGCGCTCGATGCGATGCTCCTTCCGCACGCCGCGTCCCGCACCCCATACCGTGGTGCGCAGTATCATATATCAGATGGTTTCTGCGCATGCAAGGTCATTTGTTCAAGTTGTTTGGCGTTAACTATACTACGTTCATGCCGATACATGTTTACTTCAACAAACATCAATTATCTTACAAGTACTTCTTACAAAAGACATCAACGGGAGTGAGAGTATTTAAGTCAAAAGAATTTTGTTAGAACATCATAATATTATATTAAACATGTGTAGAAAACAAATTTTTAGTGCATATTTGTAGATGAAACATTAAAATGGAATCACAAATGAAGGCGGAGGATGATTGTGGTTTTTTTTTCTGCGTACAACTTCATAGTCTTTCGTGACCGTCAGGCTGACCCCACAGTTT